>CAVLJG010000007.1:22636010-22737375 GCA_963669975.1 Acanthoscelides obtectus
GCAAATATTTAAGTATATAGCGATCTTCCTCGTATTCGTTTCAGGATGTTTCTTCGACTTCGTTGCAGTACTGTTTCCTCAATTTCAGGTGTTCTCCCACTTAGAGGTCTACCTTCAGATGTTCCTTTTCGGACAGAACCAGTTTCAATAAGACGGCGATGAATATTAGAAAAGTGACACATAATTATGTGGATCCGTCAACACTTCGTCCCAGTGGTAGTGATGTTGGTTATCGTTACTTTCGAGTACTCGTTACTAATCGTTACTCTTCTACAAAGTAATCGTTTATTGTATTCGTTAGTTTGATTACTATGAGTAGTATGAGTATAACGATTTGGCAATGTGCGTCGTGTGATTAATGTCGAATTTAAACAAGTTGAATGCAACCGAATCTTGTAAGAAAATAGACGACCTTAAAATTTGCAAAATGTTATAAGCATAGTTTATTCAAGACTATCGCGTTTAATGCCAACATTGTATCTTCAAACTGTATGCTTATTGAGATGAGTTATCATAGGATGGAGTGTGATATGACTCATATGAGCCTACAAACTGAAAATACGTTGTATTTACTAGAAATACTTAAAAACATATCTTTTAGTCAGAAAGATGATCTGTATATGGGCTTAAGGAAATTCGGAATGGCATGTGACTTTGCGAAGCATTTCAATTAAGCATAATATACCAGTATAAAAAATTCTACGTGGAGCTTGGTCTACACATACTATTGGTGGTCATACTGAATTATATTTTTTAGCAAAACAGTGCATGGAAACACGAGTCAAATTGACATAACTTTTATTATTGTGGTTTTCCTGAACGGTGGTGTTACCTTGTTGTCGCTTTTCTGCCTCATAATACTGCCGAACTTTGATCCGATCCATTCGACTACTTATTCCTTTTCAGGTTCCCAAGATCACAACAATAAAGCGAATTTGTATCACGGTGTAAATAGGCAAACTTCAGATTTAAAAACAATTACCAAATTCTATGTCCGCCAATAAAAAAAAACGAGTTTCCAGGTTTCCATCTGAATGTGGGATGTCTGGCAACCCTGGTGCATGAGCGGCAGTGCTACAGTCACCAACACTATCTAAAAAAAATGCATCTGTCCAATCTAGTTCCTGCTCCACCGCCTTGTTTCGTATTTAAATCAACTTGAAAGCACATACAATTCCTCGATTAAATTTTCACTTAGCGGCGGGTGCAACATGAGGCGCTGGGGAGCATATGTAAGAAATTAGAAACGTACCGCAGCTAGGCTTGCTAAGATTAACATAAATTGCCTAGTGCGCCTCTAAAATAACCCCAGGAATTAGAACGGCACTAGACTAGGAAGCTACACCGCCGCCTTAAGGGATTATGAGGATGCACGAATTCGACTATGAACTAAATCGAAATACATCACGTTTGCATTTCTGCTAAGCGAGCTGACTTATGTGAGCGGTTTGGTATTCAAGCTCTTGGGTATGCGGTAGGGATAAGATAGCTCTTTGTATCTTCTTAAGACGTCACTCAGTCAGTTGGCCGCATCGTATGTGCATGAAAATACAGGGTGTAAACGTTACGACGGAATGCAGCGTAAATAAAGATGGAGTTTGTTATTTTTGGCTCTTAGATATTATTTCATTATTTGATAATGTACTCGTAAAATGCAAACAACTAAAGAACAGTAAAAATATTTTTACCTCTCATCGTACGTTTTTTATACTGTGATATGCACACATTCTGGTCTCACCCAGAGATCCGTCGGGTGGTACATCCAAGCCTATATGTTTCTAGTAAAGTTTATTGGAAAATATACTAAGTGACATATAAATCCGAACACCCAGTTTAAATGGTTTTATTTAATAAAAGTTGGTGAATGTATTTATCTTACTGTAAATAACAAGGGAAAAAATTTTCAGCCTTATCAGTTGGACATTCGGGTTTTTATACTGCTGTTTTTTTAATTCACTAACGCTCTAAAAATGAATATTTCAGCCGCAGTAAAGAATCAACGTTGGCGGATTTTGGTTCTTGACATCCTTTACGATCGGTTACGATGCCTAGAGTGCGGAGACCTGTACGATTTCGTCAACTTAGTGAGTTTGATAGGGGCCGTATAGTGGGACTTCGGGAAGCTATACATGGCTTCGACAAGGCCGTACGCAAAGAGCAAGGGGCACTGGACGCTGCCGTAGAACAACAGACCGTGAAGATCGCCGCCTAAGATTATTGGCCTTAAGGGACCGTTTCTCCACTACCAGGTCCATTGCAAATGGATGGTTTGCAGAACACGGAAGACCTATTGGTATACGAAGTGTTTACCGACGAATGAGAAGTTTTGGCTTATTTCTATACCGGCCATACTGGGTCCTCCCTTTAACTCGAGAACACCGACGTAATCGCCTTGAGTGGTGCAGACAACGGTCACTCTGGGATCAGGAATGGAACAGTATTGTCTTTAGTGACGAGTCTCGATTTTGTTTAGGCATGCACGATGGTCATGCCAGGGTTAGAAGGCGACATGGTGAAAGGAGGAATCCACAGTTTTTTGTTGAAAGACATGTTCATCAGACTGTTGGAGTTATGGTTTGGGGTGCTATAGCTTATGGTTCCAGGTCACCTTTAATCTTCATCAGAGGGTAACATGAACACGCAGCGTTATATCCACGAAGTTCTAGAACCCCATCTTTTACCCTAACTTGACACCCTGGCAGATCCAACTTTCCAACAAGATAATGCCCGACCACATGTTGCAAGAATCACAATAATAGACTTCTTTCAACATAATGATGTCACATTGTTACCATGGCCACCAAGATCTCCCGACTTATCCCCAATTGAGCACGTGTGGGATATGATGGGTAGGAGATTGCTCAATTTGCAACGTCCTCCTCAGACTCTAGAAGCACTTCGAGAGGAGTTGGTGGTTGCCTGGAATGAGATACCACAGGAGGACATTGACCACCTGATCAGAAGCAAGCCTAGGCGCGTTGGAGAATGCGTAGCACATCAGGGTGCATCCACACATTATTAAAGGTCAAAGGGCTTTAAAGCAGTGCAATCATTTTGAATATTTTATCATTTACTTATTATGCTTCATTAAGTACTTATACAAAATTTTATAAAAATAAAACCATTTAAACTGGGTGTTCGGATTTATATGTCACTTAGTATATATAAGTTGGAAGACAACAAGGTTTGACCTAACTTAGACTGCTGAACACAAGGTGAAGAGTTAATTATAAACCAAATTAACTTTCAACAGCCCTTCTATTTCAAAGATTTCAGGTCTTGGCTCCTAACGAAGAACTGATGCTTCGTCCTTTCGACAGTGTTTGTTAGGCTGTCGTTTTGGTTCCATCTACTCGACAGTTATTCATGTTCTAAATAAGCTTTGACTGCAAATTTCCATCTGTCGAAATCCTCTCGACCTTTCAACTTTTCTATCGGAGGAATCGAAACTGTCGACATGATCACTGATAAAAAGTGAGGAGATATTCCATGCAACAGCTTATTTCATTGGCCCCAAATTCAACTTGACGAAAGCAACTGGCACATTAATTTGTTGGCAAGGGACAGGTATTCACCGATGAGGGCAACTAGAGGTTTCTGGTAAAATGTACACGTTGGAAGAAAATATTACATTTCATACGTGACAACATCACAGCTAACGGCGGTGGATTAGTAGTCCCATAGCGTCTCACAATTACACCACGGCGTTGTCTAACTGTGAAGCTTTGCAGGTGGGTGGCTAACCTCCTTTCCGGCAGCAAGACATACGTCGTTATCGAATAGTTCTTGTCTTCATCCCACAATGTCAAAGAGGATGCTCCTAAGGTATCGCTAGCTCTAACAATGCTTCTGTTACATATTAACAACCTCCTCTCCTCTGCAGTTAGTCCAATCGACGGTTTGCCGATAACAGAACTCTACGCGCAGGCATTCAGAGTGCTAAGTCGATCCCTTCCGATGAGCTCGAGGGAAGGAACAGGTCCAGAAGTTATTCCTGTTGTTACGACTTTTTTTGTTATAAATTATAGTTGCATAGATTTTACGAATTAAAAGGTTCTCTACTACTTATTCGTATACTAGTTCATAAGATACGATACAGATAGATAAGAATATATGGATCTCATACACTTGCTAAAATTTATTGTGTATAGTGGTGAACCTGCCCTAGTGAACCTGAAACAAAACTTAATAAGTAGCAGATACTTAACTCACACTACTGTAGTCAAATTACTTGTTCTCTTTTTTAAATTAGTGCCCCTGAAGCCACCCTAGTCATTGTTTATAATTTTATAACCTTTATAGCAATGAAGTTTGTGGACAGGTGTCAAGTCGGCTGTCGCTGTCAAAAGAGTTTTTTTCGTGAGATCCCGTAGTGAACCGGAGCGGGAACAGATGGAATTCTCCTTCCTCTCGAAGTTTTGACACGTTCAAGTTACACCGGTTCATACATCTTTGATGACCTTCTCCCTCGACATTTAAAATCAGGTGGACGTGTTCCTCCATTTATGATTTAATAATTTAACTCAATTTTCGCCACTGCGAAGACAAATTTTCAATTGAGATGCCTGTTTTTAAATGAAATTGACATAAGACCTGTCACCCGCTAGTACCTCACAGACGTTAGGCGGGTACCTGTACCACGTGATCTTTTGACATTCGGACGACGTCACATCCATCTTCCCCTATTCTCGTTCTTCGAGAAAATTTGAGTATCAGTTCCCGGTAGTGCACTGTGCTACATCGTGGACTCACAAAAAAATCCTTAAAGGTGAAAATCATAGCATGCCAACTAGCGTAGAAATGTCAGGCGCGAGACGCGCGCAACAAGTAAGGAAAGAAAGATCGCCATTGTAATTTTTTGGCATCGAACAGAGGGGCTGTTTCGCAAATGCGGATTTGGTTCCGAAAATATACTAAGTGACATATAAATCCGAACACCCAGTTTAAATGGTTTTATTTTAACAAAAGTTGGTGAATGTATTTATCTTACTGTAAATAACAAGTGAAAAAATTTTCAGCCTTATCAGTTGGACATTCCGGTTTTTATACTGTTTTTTTTAATTCACTAACGCTCTAAAAATGAATATTTCAGCCGCAGTAAAGAATCAACGTTGGCGGATTTTGGTTCTTGACATCCTTTACGATCAGTTACAATGCCTAGAGTACGGAGACCTGTACGATTTCGTCAACTTAGTGAGTTTGATAGGGGCCGTATAGTGGGACTTCGGGAAGCTGGACTTTCTTTTCGGGCAATTGCAGTTAGAGGGCAAAGAAGTGTAGACACTGTGGTTAGGTGTTGTCAGGTATGGCTTCGAGAAGGCCGTACGCAAACAGCAAGGGGCACTGGACGCCGCCGTAGAACAACATACCGTGAAGGTCCCCGCCTAAGATTATTGGCCTTAAGGGACCGTTTCTCCACTACCAGGTCCATTGCAAATGAATGGTTTGCAGAAAACGGAAGACCTATTGGCATGCGAAGTGTTTACCGACGAATGAGAAGTTTTGGCTTGTTTTCATACCGGCCACACTGGGTCCTCCCTTTAACTCGAGAACACCGACGTAATCGCCTTGAGTGGTGCAGACAACGGTCACTCTGGGATCAGGAATGGAACAGTATTGTCTTTAGTGATGAGTCTCGATTTTGTTTAGCGATGGTCGTACCAGGGTTAGAAGGCGACATGGTGAAAGGAGGAATCCACAGTTTGTTGTTGAAAGACATTTTCATCACACTGTTGCAGTTATGGTTTGGGGTGCTATAGCTTATGGTTCCAGGTCACCTTTAATCTTCATCAGAGGTAACATGAACGCGCAGCGTTATATTCAAGTTCTAGAACCCCATCTTTTACCCTATCTTGACACCCTGGCAGATCCAACTTTCCAACAAGGTAATGCCCGACCACATGTTGCAAGAGTCACAATAGACTTCTTTCAACATAATGATGTCATGGCCACCAAGATCTCCCGAATTATCCCCAATTGAGCACGTGTGGGATATGATGGGTAGGAGATTGCTCAATTTGCAACGTCCTCCTCAGACTCTAGAAGCACTTCGAGAGGTGTTGGTGGTTGCCTGGAATGAGATACCACAGGAGGACATTTACCACCTGATCAGAAGCATGCCTAGGCGCGCTGGAGAATGCGTAGCACATCAGGGTGCATCCACACATTATTAAAGGTCAAAGGGCTTTAAAGCAGTGCAATCATTTTAAGATTTTTATCATTTACTTATTATGCTTCATTGAGTACTTGTACAAAATTTTATTAAATAAAACCATTTAAACTGGGTGTTCGGATTTATATGTCACTTAGTATAGCTGAAAAAAAGGAAAATCTTCACAATTTCAATTGCTGCAGGCGTTCACACCGCTAGTATTGTGGGATCACTAAGATTGGAAGATTTCTCTCCACTTTAAAGGCGACCCTACACCCTAGGTAGGTAGCTTACCTTTTTATTGCTGCCTTTAGCTTATGCTTGAAGCACTCATGTAGTGCCTGATTAATTGCTTTGTAGTGCATGTAGCTTATGCTTGACTTTTGGTTTCTTCTATTTTCTTCTTTCCTTCAACGTCTTCCACTTCCTGTACACTCTCTTCTCCATTCTTCGTACATAACTGAGACCAGGATTTGACCAGAACTACATTCTGTAACCTCAGAAGATAAACTGCTACATGGAACCTATCATCGCTTGAAACCTTAACGTTGTACCGCTTTGCCTGGCTATCTTCTACATTCCTACATTTTACCATATGAGGCCTGGTTATCACCACCAAGGGACCTCCAACAAGTGATTCCAGAGATTACAGGTCAGACTAGCCTATAAGGTTTATGTAAGACTTCAGGTTCTTGGACAGCTGAAATACAGAGTACCAGTTCGTTGTAAGATTATCCACTAGTTTAAGATCACTTTGTACATGTTTCACCTTTCAGTGCGCATACTTACCTAGCAGTAGATCACGCCACAGACATATCTGGGGGCCCTCCTTCTTTCGTAACACATCACCTTGCCCAGTAAATTGTGTAATATTAGACATAGCAGATCTGAATGCAAGTGTTACGACTTCTTGTAGTCATAGGAGGTACCATATAAGGTGGCCGACCTCTCTTTTCGTGGGATTCTTATACATAGCATACGGCGTTGACTTTTCAGGAAATATATATTGTTTCAATCCGAACTTTGTAATTTATTTCATTGATTACAATTTCTACAGGCAATTCGACATGTCGACAATTTTACACCGTGGAGCCACGGAACTCCATATAGAACTGGACTCCCTGACGCCGCTACCTGTGAGTAGTCACGACGATTGTATAGTAGTAGTACTTTTTACAGCACATACTAGGCATTCCTAAACTAGTTAACTAGGTGTGGGCTGATCACCGATCACTCCATCGTCTCGACCACCCACACCTGTAGCAAATGGCGCCAAATGTAGCAACTGGCTCCAAACGTAACACTGTTCGGGGAGGCAACAATATAATTTAATGCTTCCAAATTGTATTGCACCTTGACTAACAAGAAGTGCCCTGGAGTATATCCAGATTCGATGGAACGCGGAGCCTTTACAATGAGTCAAGGACTCATTTTGGCTGGTCGGAATCCAAATCACCGAGAGTTTGATTTGTCACCAGCATATCTCGTCAATCGTGGTATTTAGGGCTGAGACGTAATTTTCTTCTCTTAACTTGCTCACTTTGTACAAGACCCAGATGAGACCCAGCCTCGCATACTACTCACACGCGTAAGGAGCTGCAGTCTTGCGAATAGAAGCATATCTGACAGGCAGTATTAAGGCCTTAACTTTTTTTGCGATTGAAGTGTAAAACATGCTTGTAATGTCAAAACGATGCGGCTTTTCAGAAATTCTCAAAATACTGAGTCCAAAGAAAAAGGCCTACAGTTTAACTGCACCATTTTTATGGTTTTAGACTGATGCTTGAAGAGAGCGACTTTAGGTTTGAGACTTCGGGAAAAACTGAAGTCGAGATTGACACCACGACGCTCATGCAACCCAGCGCCTATGACGTTCAACCCTGGTTTAATCTCTGACCTCCATCCTTAGCGAGGATATCCTTGAAACGTATCCGGGCGTCCGAAAACTTTCTAATCTAGCAAGAAAAACTTTTTACCGCCGCGAACCCAAGAAGCCGTTCAAAGAATAAAGGATGTCATCCTCGGACTTTTGCGACGTTCTCTTTCAATTTACTGCGCTTATTTTCAAAAGGGAAAGCAGAACATAACTCACATGAATTGCCCGGGAGTTCTCCGTAAAGCACCTCCAGGAAGGCAGAAAACATTAGGTAAATGTTTTTCCGATTATCGTTGGTCCACGGAAGGATCGCATTTTGAGTTGTGATGTTTTGAATCACTTCACATAAGGGTAACAGTCATAACTATTATATAATCTTGGTTAAGCCATTTGGTCATAACCATCTTACAGCTTGAAACGACTGAAGATGTAGGTGGTTCAAAATTCGTTGAAAAATACTTTGTTTTCCTAAATACCCTTGAACTCTGAAAAAGTTTCTGGATGAGCAAACATTTCAAACGATTTACAAAGATAGTATCACTTGTTTTGTACGCAAAAGTTGTGAATAAAGAGCTCAGTGTATGGAGTTGTGGAAGTTCGCTGGTCATTCCAGACTGTTTGACTTCATTCACATTCTTTACAGCAAGTGAAGAAATATTATATTCCTCCGTGACAACCAGGAATACATAACCACCGACAGATACTAATATGATACATTTCTCTGGTACATCCGGGAGTCGAGACCTTCCGTTCCGCGTTAGTCAGGTAGATTTAATGGTTGGATCAACTCTCATCCCAAAATATTATAAATTATCTTGAAAATCAGAATGCACCTGAAGTTATTGGCAATCAGCCGTTTTGCTAACGTTTTATACTAAGTGACATATAAATCCGAACACCCAGTTTAAATGGTTTTATTTTAATAAAAGTTGGTGAATGTATTAATCTTACTGTAAATAACAAGTGAAAAAATTTTCAGCCTTATCAGTTGGACATTCCGGTTTTTATACTGTTTTTTTTTAATTCACTAACGCTCTAAAAATGAATATTTCAGCCGCAGTAAAGAATCAACGTTGGCGGATTTTGGTTCTTGACATCCTTTACGATCGGTTGCGATGCCTAGAGTACGGAGACCTGTACGATTTCGTCAACTTAGTGAGTTTGATAGGGGCCGTATAGTGGGACTTCGGGAAGCTGGACTTTCTTTTCGGGCAATTGCAGTTAGAGTGCAAAGAAGTGTAGACACTGTGGTTAGGTGTTGTCAGGCATGGCTTCGAGAAGGCCGTACGCAAAGAGCAAGGGGCACTGGACGCCGTCGTAGAACAACAGACCGTGAAGATCGCCGCCTAAGATTATTGGCCATAAGGGACCGTTTCTCCACTACCAGGTCCATTGCAAATGAATGTTTTGCAGAACACGGAAGACGTATTGGCAAGCGAAGTGTTTACCGACGAATGAGAAGTTTTGGCTTGTTTTCATACCGGCCACAATGGGTCCTCCCTTTAACTCGAGAACACCGACGTAATCGCCTTGAGTGGTGCAGACAACGGTCACTCTGGGATCAGGAATGGAACAGTATTGTCTTTAGTGAAGAGTCTCGATTTTGTTTAGGCATGCACGATGGTCGTGCCAGGGTTAGAAGGCGACGTGGTGAAAGGAGGAATCCACAGTTTTTTGTTGAAAGACATGTTAATCACACAGTTATGGTTTGGGGTGCTATAGCTTATGGTTCCAGGTCACCTTTAATCTTCATCAGAGGTAACATGAACGTGCAGCGTTATATCCACGAAGTTCTAGAGCCCCATCTTTTACCCTATCTTGACACCCTGGCAGATCCAACTTTCCAACAATATAATGGCCAGACCACATGTTGCAAGAGTCACAATAGACTTCTTTCAACATAATGATGTCACATTGTTACCATGGCCACCAAGATCTCCAGACTTATCCCCAATTGAGCACGTGTGGGATATGATGGGTAGCAGATTGCTCAATTTGCAATGTCCTCCTCAGACTCTAGAAGCACTTCGAGAGGAGTTGGTGGTTGCCTGGAATGAGATACCGCAGGAGGACATTGACCACCTAATCAGAAGCATGCCTAGGCGCGTTGGAGAATGCGTAGCACATCAGGGTGCATCCACACATTATTAAACGTCAAAGGGCTTTACAGCAGTGCAATCATTTTGAAATTTTTATCATTTACTTATTATGCTTCATTAAGTACTTATACAAAATTTTATTAAAATAAAACCATTTAAACTGGGTGTTCGGATTTATATGTCACTTAGTATAGAACAATCTGATTTAATCTAAAATTATTTTAGGGATAGTCAAATGCTTCTTGACTTCACTGGGGGTATGCTAGTGCTAGTCTATCGAAATTGTTCTTAGCTACGTTTGATGAAAGTTGCTGTGGTTTTGCTGCTGATGATGGAACTCCATGGTGTCTGACTGCTTAATGAATTTGATTTACTTTCCACCGATGACGCTTCATTCATTTAAGACTCCAGATGGCCGGCCAAAACGTCGTAGGTAAAAAGTAATTCAACCACATATGGTTAAATCCATACAGGTATACCAAACTTTAGTTCATTAAAGTTGACGGTTATGAGGATATTACGAACAATGTTTTTAATTTTAAATTTCAACACCCCGTATCTTTATAATGAACCTTTCAAGGAAAAAATGTTACATAGAGTGCAGTCCTGTGCGTGATGTTTCATTTTTGGTCCCGACTTGTGAATCATCGTGTATAAAAAGATATCGAGTAAAAATTGTGGACTTCCGTCGATCCTTTACTCAATATCCTGGATGATAAAACAAATTTAACTGGTCTGACTCGGAGAAGCTTTACAATGAGGTCACGTCTGCGAGACTTACTGTTATTAAATCTTATATTTCCAGAAAAATCCCCTTCACGCGTCAGATTCTTATTTCTGTTCCGTGCCGCCCGACGCCGGGCGTTAATCTCGACGTCTATATTTCCAATTAGAAAAATGGCGGAATGGAAGTTGCACGCGAATTTTAAACTTTCCTCCGTAACTTCACTGCAGCAGTCGACGAACAGCGAAGAAACTTTCTTTCCGGAACTATTCATTTATATTAAGTTTGATGACTGAGTTCGGTAAGCAGACGAATGGATTAATAAGTGCACCACTTCACAAGCTATTAACTTTCAAGTCAAAGTAAAATTTTCTTGAGCGGCAAACAGTGCACTTTTTTGTAACTGGGATTACTCAGTTGTATATCAACCCCAAGAATACACGACATCCAACTTTTTTTAGAAAAAAAACTTCAGTAAAAGGGTTAATGATTTATTTCAAGACCTTTTAATTGTTTCATGATAGTTCATAGTAATAATAATAGTAATAGTAATGATAATGAAAAATAATACAAAATACATTATTAGGCAAACCCAAAAATTGGTAGCGCTCGCAACATGTCGCATTGTCTGTATGTTTCTACATCTGCAAAATTGAAATCCGCGAAGCAGGGTTTGCATACGCCCCCTGCCTCAAGAACCACTGTTAAGCTAAGAAGAACAGGATAATAATAATACTAATAGTAATGATAATAGGGAACGAGAAAGGACTTATCTCAAAGATGTGGCGAAACCCAACACCTCCATCACTTCATCACCCAAGATCTGGGTGATGAAGTGGAAAACATGTGGATCCTGGAGTGTACAAATTGTGCCAGTAGTCTTTTCTGCAACGGGTGTTATTCTGAAAGAGATTCACCGCAGAACTACTCTTGAAATAACAAAGGTAATGTGTAGTGAAACGAGGGCGACCAAGTAAAAAAAAATAAAGGAAAAAGTACTCACTCTCCAGTTGACGAGAAGGGCTAAGTACGTCTCTGCCCGAAATCATACCGCTCCAACAGAAAATGAAATCAGCTGATGCGCTACCGAGCAGACGCAGGCGGTGGTGCAGACCACGAACAGAGGTAACAAATATGACGGCGTTGCCGCGTTTTCAGTTTTTAGGTAAACGTACTTTATAGGTATTGTTCGAAGTTATCGCCGTTTGATTAAAAAATACAGGTGCGTGCACGACGTAGACAAGCATCGGTGCAGGCTTTGAGAATGGAGTCCCTCCCCCGAATGAAAGCACCAGCTTGTTCAATTCTGAGACGAAGTTCGTCAACCGTATGTACTTCAGTTTTGTACACTAAGCGTTTCACTTCTCCCCAAAGAAAAAAATCACATGGTGTTAAGTCTGGAGATCGCGGAGGCCACGCTACGGGTCCATTACGTCCGATCCACCTATTCGGAAATAATTCATTCAAAAACTCACGCACTTCGCGTCTAAAATGGGGCGGTGCACCATCATGCAGAAACCACATTGATTGTCTTACACTTAATGGCACATCTTCTAACAAGGAAGGCAAAATGTTGCGTAAAAAGTCTAGGTATTGCATCCCGTCCAATCGATTTGGGAGAATAAATGGTCCAATGAGCATACCGTTCACCATGCCAGCCCAAACATTCACCGAAAATGTGCCCAACGGACAGCGTGCGGATTTTCTACTGACCAAACATTGTTGCGAAAGTTATTCACCCCATTACGCGTGAACGTAGATTCGTCTGTCACCAATATGCACTTCAAAAAGTCCGGATTATTGTCATGTTGATGCAACAACCACTCACAAAACCGCAGTCTTGCTGGAAAATCGTCAGGTTGAAGGGCTTGTACACGTTGGACGTGAAACGGATACAGCCCCTCTTCTCGCAGCGTTTGCCACACTTTAGTTTTTGATACTTGCACTTCTCTAGCCACGTCTCTAGTGCTTGTTGAGGGATTCTCGTCTACGCGATTCAGTAGTTCTTGCTCAACTTGCACCATTCGTGGTTGTCTAGGCCTCCCACTGTGCCCACCTCGAAATTCCTCCAAATGGCCCGTATCCCTGACTCTCTGGACCAAGTACACAAATCTGCGGGGCCTTGGATGATGTCGTCTAGGGAAACGATCTGCATACACTCGCGATGCCTCTGAAGCATTTTGAAGACATTCGCCATAAATTAACAATATATCAACGAGTTCATTATTAGTGTATGAGTGTGCCATTATTATTTTTTTTTGAAACGCAATCGATTATACGGGTTCGTTTACCTCTACACGTGTGACCGTAACCGTCGGTTGAAGGTTGCAACTGACCTGACACACTGACCCCGACCCAGTTCTGTCGTCGGGTTGAGCCAGTGACCTTGTACCACTCGGTGATGTCGCGGGTCGCGGCTACAGGACGGTATTCAGATATTTTTGATGTTGCAGAGCCCTTTATCTCGGTTCCCGTAAGACATTGGTGTATATGGTGCTAAGAAAAATTGCTTATGTTTTCAAGATCTACACGTCGTGTAAAGTAAAACCCCAACTTTGCGGACACCCTGTATACGTAATCCTAGAAAAAGCTTTCATTAAAAACACAACACGAATAGGACGAAAACAACTGTGTCAATAGTAGATGAAAATACTTGGTATCGACCCGTGTCATATAGAAAATACCGGTTTATAGCCAAGAATTAGAGGGCATAATAATAATCTCCATTGCCTAAGAGTCTCCGAATTACAGGACAATAATTCACATTAAAACTAAATTAAATACAAAAACCAATTAATGTATATAAAATATGAATAATAATTGAAAGAACGAGAAGTACGAAACTACAACAGATTAGAGAAAAAAAAATAATTTATGATTTTTGACATTATGTAAAGCATCAATACGTTTACGACAGTATTCTCTATCGTGCACACACATACCTTTATACTTACGTACATGTACAACCCAGTAAAACAGAAACCTACTATTGGTTCCTTGGCCTACTTTGGTTTTCCCTTACCTTACTCAGCACCACTTGTCTCACTATTGGTTGAATAACAACCCATTTTCTCTCGCGTATATGCGTGGCAAAATTGTCAGCAGTGAGCCTCTCGCTGAGTGCCAGTTCCAGCTGGGCTCTCTCTTTCCTACCCTCTTCAGGTAGCGGTCAAAACAACCATGTTCTGTGAGAAACTGTGCAAATCAATTGGCGGGATACCAGCTACCACGGTCGACACCATTCATACCACGTACAGCGCTACTTTTCGCTATCTATGTCTATGGTCCTTTTTTCTCAACGGGCTCCACATAGCAAAGTGTTTCTCAAAGTAGCCGACAACGCCCCCTTGTGGGTGCTATGGACCTACCGGACTTTGAAGAACTTAAAGGGAATGGGAGGGCGTTAAATTGATTTGGAGGGCGATACAATTGATAATATTTGTCCCAAGCTCATTCGAGAACATGGAATGCTTGTAAATTGCAAAACTTAATTATGCCTCTACATATTGGAATCGTATCACTTACGAAGTGTAAAGAACGCCGATGGTCTTTTCCTGAAGGGTGCTGTATAAATATTGGAAAATGAATTTATACCAAAATCAGATATACCAAAGGGAACAATAACTGACATTAAATAACTAAAAACAATTTGTCGTGGAATAAACGACTCGGTGAGAATAAATTCTGGAAAAGGACATTCGTTCCAATTCAAGTGAATCCAATGGCGAGTACAGTCAACTTTTGAATCCTTGATTTTTCCTGGGCATGAAAAACGCCATGACGAAACTTATTCGTGCATCGCCTGAATTATTAGATGTTGTAGTTAATTTTCATTAATTGAGTTTCACGAAGTTTCATCCAGCAATCCGCCGGTCGGCTGCCGTAACTTTAACATTCGTCCGTTAGAGTTTTCGCTTTTCTAGCTGGAGAAGCACGGTTCGCATCGTAATTAAAGGTACTTTTTATGGATCCAGATATTTTTTCTGGTACATTGGAATCAATTATCGTCTAGACCCGTAGAAATGAAACTTTTGAAAATACTAGTTGCTATACGAAGAGCAATTTATGTCGGGCGTTTTAATTCCTTAATAACCTGAATAACTTCACGTTTGTGATTATCGAAACAGTAAGAGTTACAAGAACACTTCAAATTCATTGTATTCCCGTGATAGATGGCCATACAGATTTTTCCAAACGCCGCTTTCATTTTATCCTGATTTCATTCGAAATGATATCATAACGAGAGCACATAGCCACTTTTTCATCTCAGATAGATATACATACACTAGAAAACAAAGTACTAACTGTTAATACCTTCTGTTAACACCTTTGTATTTCTTTGTTTTTTCAGTGTTCCAATCTTTTTCACACTTGAATTTTCTAATTCGTATTATTATCCTTATATTATTTTCAATTTGTTCTAGCTACAGCCATCAAAAATGACTATGTGGAAGTTCGGTTTCGAATAAATATGTTATAAAAAAATTAATCTTCTCGTTTTTTAGATTAATATATATATATATATATATGTATAAACTTGAGACGTGGTCAGTGTCGTTTAGACCAGTTAGGTGAAGAATAAACCTTCCGCTTTTTGTTGGGTACTTCGACAAAATTCAGGCAAAGAGGACTCTATAATCTCTAGCTTTCAATGGACTTTGCCATCTTCATCAGGAGCTGCAACAACATTGAGAAGAAACAGCAACTATTCCTATCCTATGCCCACCATTTTGTGCAGCTCATGATGAAGATGGCAAACTCCGTTAAAAGCTAGAGATTAATAAAGTATAAAGAGTCCTCTTTGCTTGAATTTTGTCGAAGTACACACAAGGCGGAATATATATATATATATATATATATATATATATATTTTGAGACGTGGTCATTGTCGTCTAGACCAGTTAGGTGAAAAATTAAAGCTTCCGCCTTTTGTTGGGTACTTCGACAAAATTTAAGCAAAGAGGACTCTTTACACTTTTTTAATTCTCTCTAGCCTTCAATGGACTTTGCCATCATCATCAGGAGCTGCAATTACAATGATAACAGTAGCATATATATATATATATATATATATATATATATATATATATATATAGATACTGGTTAAACGATGCATGATCGGAATAAAACAGTATCAGAAGTCTGATGAATCCATCTAATCAGCTCAGAACGGGGCAGGATCGATGTGGAGAGCAACTGGTCTATGAGAAGGAACCTCTTGCTTGAGACTGAGTGTTAAGGAAGAAGTTAAATTACTTGAAAGGAGAAATGTTATCATCTCAACCGCCTTCATGTTAGATCAGCATCTGAGTTCTTTCGAATCTTTTGAAATGTAAACAAAAAAATACGTGATATCGTTTAATTCAAAGAACGAAAAATCCTAGTCCAAGTCCTTCAAATAACGTATTAGCCTTCATCGTCTAGATGTTGAGTGATAAAAAACAGGTCAAGCTGAATAAAAGCATGTAAAAAGTGCGATATGAACGTTTTGTTTTAAGCGCCTTCTGATATATTCCGATTTACTCTTTACTCATTGTTAATGCAGATCCCTCATATAAATTCGCGATTACCATTTTCCCATTCGGCAGCTGATGAACATGTACAGAAAGTGAAAAGCCATTAAGTTTAACAGCCAGAAATTGGAAAGTGCGGGCTTTTGTTTAGAAACACGCGTGTCGTCGAATTTTCGCTGAAATTTTAATGGATTATCGGAATATGACGTCCATTAATAAATATTTTTTTTTGTAATGAAGCGGTCTATGCTGAAAAAGCTGCAGTTGACCTTTAGTGAATTTTCATGTTTCTATGCCAATACGAAATTCAAACGGTATTTGATAATACAAACGTTGATCCCTGTGCTCCTGCCTATTTGATGAATGTGGATGACCAATTGACTCTAGGCTATATTTACAAATCAGAGTTCATATCTCGAGCTGTTTCAACGTTATATGATCTTTGGTTCATACTTGAAAAGGATCCTAAAGAAAAAATGTATCCTCTTGAGCAGGAGACTGTAATGAAATTCCATAAAAATATTGGGGAAGGCATTCTGTAGAACCTCTATATATGTACATCTGAATAGACTAGGTTTTTTAGATTACATATACAGGGTGTTTCAGTTTATTGTTGCATAACTTTAAGATTGGATAGAACTTTTAAAATTAATGCATAAAGTCTATATAAACATGGGTCGAAAAATGCGTGGCTTCCGAAATACAGAGTGTTTAAATCTACTTTCTAAAATAGTTTTTTTTAAATATTTCGAACAATATTTGATGTATAACAGTGAAAATTGGTATACAAGGGTTTTCTGGTACGACAAAACGAACCATGGGCATAGTTTTACTGTAGCCGCTAGATGGCGCTCTCTACTGTACCTGTAGTGTATTAAAATGACCGAAACATTTTTCTTAGTGCAATTTTTTGCTTATTGAATCAAAAAACTGATTCTTCGCACTTTTCAACATGAAAAGCTCTCTTGTGAATTTTCGTTATAGTTAGCCGTTTTTGAGATATTTGGATTTTTAAGGTTCGATGCATTTTTAATTATTTATGATAAAATAACGTTAAAAAGTCAGTACCTCGACAATTTTGAGAAGTAGGCTGAGCCTGCAAATACTTTTGAAATTGAAAGCAGAATGAGATTAAACGTCAATTAGTTGACAGTTAGTTTTGTTGTCTGTTGAAACCTGAAACGTTTTTTTGCAATTGTGAATGTACGAAATTTAGTTTCTTTTACCTGTTTTTTTTTTGTAAGTTTTATAAAAATGCCATTTTTATTCTCCAATCAAGAGTTAGCGGATATTCATTTTGTGTATGGCTTTGTAAATGGAAACGCAGCAGAAGCAGCCAGAGAATACGCACGAAGATTTCCAAACAGACGACATCCAACTCGCTCAGTATTTGTAAGAGTGCATCGCCAAATAATTGAAAATGGTTTCGGAAATCTCCACAGGGATCAAAACATAAATGTTCGTCAGCGCAGATTTACCCGTATGATTCTACGTGAGTTTGATAGAGATCCGACCACAAGTGTTAGGAGAGTTTCTGGTGCCTTGGGCATTTTAGCAAGCCATGTTCACCGTGTTCTTAGAAATGACCATAGACTTCCTTCCCATTTGCAATCTGTGCAAGGACGACAGCCAGGGGACGGAGAACGAAGAATCACATTTTGTCAGTGGATTCATGATAGTACTGATAATAATAGGGAGTTTTTAAGTAACGTTTTACGGACCGATGAGTCATGCTTCACTAGACGTGGAGTGGTAAATTTTCATAATCAACATATTTGGTCGCATGAAAATCCGCATGCAGTTCGGGAAAGAAATTTTCAGCATGAATTTAGTGTGAACGTGTGGATTGGTATCTACCGTAACCGACTATTTGGACCCTATCTTTTGCCTGCAAGGTTAAATGTGTGACCTTCTTGGAATTTTTAAAGGCTGAACATGCAAATATGTGGGATGATGTTATGTTAGATTTAAGAAGATTGGCCTGGTTCCAGCTTGATGGTTGTCCAGCTCATTATTCGAGAATAGTTAGAAACTGGCTGGACGAAAATTATCCAGAAAGATGGTTCCCCTGACCTAAATCCATTAGATTTCTTTGTGTGGGGATTTCTAAAAGAAAAAGTGTACCAGACTCCCGTAACCACAAGAGATATGCTAATAGACAGAATCAGGAATGCATGTGATGAAATAAGGCCTTATTTGAATAATGCTATACCACGTTCGATCATTCGTAGATGTGGATTGTGTATTGAACAATTGGGTTTACATTTCGAGCAACTACTTTAGATTTTGTATGTTTGTCCTAACTATCCAATAGCATTTTAGTTGTAAATAATTAATTTGATTTGTTAAAAATAATATCGGAAAATTAATCAAATTGAAATTCTGTTTTTATGTGTTTATTTGGAGTTAGGAATTATTGCTGAGTTTAAAAACTCAATCTAAACGATCATCTTAATTACTTGTAATGCCCAAATCGAAAATGTAAAAAAATATTATTTTCCCATATATAATTAATAATGCATCGAACCTTAAAAATCGAAATATCTCAAAAACTGCTAAATATAACGAAAACTCACAGGAGACCTTTTTTATGCAGAAAAGTGCGAAAAATCAGTTTTTTTATTCAAAAAGCAAAAAATTGCACTAAGAAAAAATTTTCGGTCATTTTAATACACTCTAGCGGCTACAGTAAAACTATGCCTAAGGTTCGTTTTGTCCTACCAAAACCCTTGTATACCAATTTTCACTGTTATACATCACATATTGTTCGAAATATTAAAAAAAACTATTTTAAAAAGTAAATTTAAACACCCTGTATTTCGGAAGCCACGCATTTTTCGACCCATGTTTATATAGACTTTATGCATTAATTTTAAAAGTTCTATCGAATCTTAAAGTTATGCAACAATTAACTGAAGCACCCTGTATATAAATTTTGCGGCAATTGTTGAAGGGTATGTAGTTTTTCGTGTCTCAAACGGTGGTATCGAAGTTTAAAGTCTGGCACTGCAGCTTATTGGGCTTACTGTACCTTGCTCATGGACTTTACAGTACACAATCCAGTATTCTGTACCAGTTAATATAATTTTCAGTTTTGGTTTCCAGAAGAGTTTGAGTGCTGGTTTCTTACTCATTCTTTGACTTGGTTCCTAATTGTGCTTTTTTGCATTTCCAAGGCAGGTTCTGGGCCTGTTACAGTTTAAGTTAATAAACAAGTTTCCCTGACTCCATTACAAGACGGTTCTTACTTAAAAAATTCCCCTCGTATATACGAGTATATGTGAGTGTAAATAACACTATCAAATCGAAATGTTTCAGTATTATGAAATGGAACGTATGGATTTAGTGTTAGTAATAGAGGACCTCGTTCCACAAGGTCATTATTGACCTCACACATTATAACACTCGGCGCTATGCGCTTTTCGGTAAAAAAGTGCTAGACTAATAATACGCCTTTTGGTAAAAACAATAAAGAGAATTATTATAATTATTATTACTTGACAACCTAGGTATGTATGGTACTGATGTGACACCATAACATATTTCCTACCTAACATGAACATGTGACTCATGGATTGGAAATTTCAATTTTTAAATAGTGAAATGAAGTTTAATTATTAAATAGTTTCAATTTCCAAAAGGCACGATCGCAACACATAGCCGACAGCCTTCAACGGCTAAAATAAAGTTTATTCCCTGCAACGTCAAATACGGAAGCTGATGGGCTTTTCACAGGTCCCTTCGGTTGCAAGTCACGTTTCGGCGCGAAGCAAAAACGTCAGGCTGAAAGAAAACACCCCAGATTAAAAACTACGTGCAATGTTGCGGTAAAAACAGGAGATAAACTTCGACCTAGAGCTGCCAGCTGCACCAATATCCTGGCCGTTTTTACTAGAGCAATCGTCTTCGATAAGCTACTTCTCTTGAGTTATTTACGAGTTTTCAGAAACTGTAGATGAAAATTGGATACCGGGAAATTCGGAAATCCTACCGGCAATCACGAACATCATCAAAATTGAGGTAATATGTTTCATTTGGTGTTTTATGATATCACAAAAAAATATGCCACCTATTCTCACTGGTCTGTCTGTCGATCTGTCTGTCGGTCTGTTCATCGGCCTGTTTGTTTGTCGGTCTGCCTGTCCGCTAGTCCTTGACCCACCTATAACTTGGAAAGTATTGGTAGGATTTTGATCAAACTTTCACACAAGGTTACTACTATGCCAAGGAAGAAAAACCTCAATATTTTCTTGAAAATCGGTCCAGTGGCGGCGGTGAAAAAGTGCAAACACGAAAAAAACAGAAACCGCTCAAACCTTGTTTTTTACGTTTTAGAGAATTCTGGTCGTTTGTGAAAAGAAATTAGTGATAAAAGATTGAGAGGTGAGGGCTTGTAGGGGGTGGGAGGAGCTATATTTAATTTCGGTATATGTATAGGCTCCCAACCTCGGTAGTTTCCATGCACCTATTCGACATCACGTCTTCTCAACCATCTGCTGATTGTTCCGTTACAGAAAATATATCGTATCTTCCTGTAGTGACTATTAATGTGGAGCATGTACGGAATGCAATGAAACGATTAAAGCCTAAATGTTCGACTGGCTTGGATTCCATACCTTCATTTTTTCTAAAAGACTGTGCGTGTGTTCTTGCTGAGCCTTTGACATATCTTTTCAATTTGTCCTTGAAATCTGCCACCTTTCCTAGAAAATGGAAGTTGTCTAAAATAACACCTGTTTTTAAGAAAGGCGATCGATCGCAGGTAGAGAATTACAGGGCTATTGTTATTTTAAGTAATATTGCCAAAATTTTTGAGTTTGTTCTTTTTGATATTTTGTTCTCTCATGTAAGTCGGTCAATATCGACGAGTCAACATGGTTTCTATAAGGGTAGATCTACGTGTAGTAATTTGGCATGTTTTAAGCAGTACTCCGCATCAGTTCTGGATAATGGCGGGCAAGTTGATGTAGTCTATACTGACTTTTCGAAAGCCGAAACCGTTTGGATCACGGTGTTCTATTGCAGAAGTTGTCTAAGTACGGCTTAACATCTAGATTCTTAGCTTTCTTTCATTCATACATCAGTGATAGACAATTATGTGTGGTCTTCCGTGGATATAAGTCTGATGCGGTTTTAGCTACATCAGGGGTGCCTCAAGGTTCTGTTCTAGGTCCCCTATTATTTTTAATTTTTATAAATGATGTTATAACAGACTTGCGTTGTGAGTACTTGCTATATGCCGATGACCTCAAAATTTTTAATAGCGTTTGTTGCTCAGAAGGCAGTTTAAAGTTACAAGCTGATTTGAATGTCATTGATCACTGGTGTAAAGTAAATAACATGCACTTGAATGTCAATAAATGAACTACTATGACGATTACACGTAGGGTGGAACCAAGATGTTTTAATTTTGAAATCGGTAGCAATGTTCTTTGTCGTGTTAATATCGTCAAGGATTTGGGAGTATTATTCGATCAAAAGCTTTCTTTTATTGATCACATTAATGCAATAATAGCAAAAGCATTTAAAAATCTAGGATTTGTTATAAGAAACAGTAGACATTTCAATAATAATAATACATTAATTTTACTTTTTAATGCTTTTGTCAGATCTATTTTAGAATACTATATACTACTATATACTATACTCGATTATCTGGTACCCGGCCTATGATATACACTGTAGAAACATCGAGAGAATCCAACGTCGTTTTGTGAAATATTTATGGTTTAAAGATGATAGAGCGTACCCTGAAAGAGGTATACGCAATGACATTCTCTTAAGTAGGTATAATTTATCTAATTTAGTCAAACGTAGGAATCTGTTAGCTGCTAAATTTTTATGTAATTTGTTGAATGGAACAATTGATTGCCCTTTTCTTCTAGACAGGATCTCTCTACGCGTTCCCGATTTGCGTACTCATCATGGTGGTAACAATTCATTTTATTTACCTGTTCCGCGGGCAAATTTATTGTTATTTTCTCCTCTTTATGTTATGTGTAATGTCTGTGACAGTGTAAGTGAACTTGATACGTTAGTACCTCCAAAATCAATCTCAAGAGGTTATTTTTAACAATTGGATAATTTATGTTTATGTTTATACTGCTTACAGTTTTGTTTTTGTATCACTTTTTGTTTTTTTCCCTGCCTGTTAATTGGATCACTCTGTTCAGGCAGTGTATGGATTATAAATAAATAAATAAATAAATAAATATTTCACAAATCATAGATTTCACCGTATACTTTTCCTTAACCGGAACATACTGATTTTCGTAAGTGTTTTGGCCTAACTGCCGTCTCACGAGTTGTGCCTTCAGGTTTCCGGGATGCCAGATGGACTACCTGTAGGGCAGGGAAAGAATGTCTATGGACCTTTTGACTGACTTGATCCATTTAGTTTCTTTTAGGCATGTCTGTAACTGACCTTTTACTCAGAGAGTCTAATTTGTGCTGAACACAAACATTTATGAACAGATGCCGGCGTTGCACGGGAAGTGAAGAGTCAACCTACTTGACGACATTTTTTACGTGTGAAGTGATAGCATCGGAATGAAATATATCTTTCTGTACCGTGCAATTTCAAGATAAAGGAATATTGCTGAAAATAACAGATGTTCAGTTAGGAAAAATGAATATTGTCTGAGTAGAGAATTAAAAGTAGGTTCTCATATACAGGGTGTTCCTTAATGATATGCGAATATTCAAGGGTGTGAATGTAATGTTAATGTTAGTCTGCTTCATAAACTATGGTCCAAAAATATTTCCTTACAAAAACTCGGGATGTTGGAGTTTTAGGAAAAAAAAAATAGAAATTAATTAATATTTTCAGAACCGCTTCAGATATTTTACTGATATTTAGTACGTAGTGAAAGTTAATAAAGTTGCATATTTTTCAATCCAAAAATAATTTTTAGCTTTAACAGTGGCGTGCGTACGGGAACTGACTTCGATATTTTTAAAGAAAAGAATGGTACACCACTGGTTTTTTGCCAAATAAAAATTATTTTTCAGTTCCGCATTCAATTTAAAACAAATGATCTCTCTTGAATTATTTTCCTTCGATGCGCCATTTTTGAGTAAAAAAATAAAAACCGTTCTATTAGCCGAGAAAATTAATGTAATAATTGAATAATGCAATTTAGCAATAAATATCTAGTTGCTCTGGAATATGTCACTGGCTTTTGACATCTGACAAGTCTCTGTTATTCAAATCTGTTCACTGTGACATCTTTTTCACTATTAAGTTTTTACAATCTTGTTCACAATGATAAATTATTCAAATGCAGAAATGGCGGAAATGCATTAGGTATATGACCTTGCCGACGATAATGGTGAGCAAATCAGACGGATTTATCACCAGAGATATCCCGATCGTGCTTTGCCAGATAGTCGAACGTTTTCTAATATTCATCGTCGTCTTGCTGAAACTGGTTCTGTTCGAAAGGAACATCTGAAGGTAGACCTCTAAGTGTGAGAACACCTGAAATTGAGGAAGCACTGCTGCACGAAGTCGAAGAATATCTTGAAACGAGTACGAGGAAGATCGCTAGACACTTAAATATTTGCCATTAAATTGTTTGGAGAATTTTAGTGGATTTTTTGTTATATCCTTACCATATTTTGGTACCTTCAAGAAATTACACAAAATCCGCAATTTGAATCAATGATTCTGTTCACGGACGAAACTAATTTTTCTCGAAATGCCATTCAACATTTCCGCAATAATCATTTGTGGACAGAAGAGAATACCTATGCCGTAACCGAAACCCATTTCCAACACAATTATTGGCAACCACTTTATTGGCCCATTCTTCTTGCCGGGACGACTTGACGGACAGACTTACCTCAATTTCCTTCAACAACAGTTGCCTTTGCTGCTTGATGATGTCCGTTAGTAATAAGAAACAACATGTGGTACATGCATGTTGGTGCACCAGCGCATTTCAGTGCAGTGGTTCGTAATTATTTACAAACTGTTTATCCAAATCGTTGGATTGGCCGCGGTGGGCCGCAATAATCTCCACCAAGGTCCCCATACCTCAACAGTTTAGATTTCTTTTGTGGGGCTATCTTAAGACACTAGTGTACACAAGTACCATTAACACTGTAGAGGAATTAAGAGAATTAATAGTTGCAGCTTGTGATAGAATAAAAAACACTTCAGGGATATTTCAACGAGTGCGCAATTCCATGAGAGGGAGGGCGGAACCATGCATACTAAGTGACGAGGGCCACTTTCAGCAATTTTTGTAATCATTTTGTTTATGTTGTCAGTCGTTGTTGTTCATTACCCCTAATGTGTTTAATTTTCCCAATTAAATTAATAATAAATTTGCAAGTTTTTACTTTAAAGACTATACATTACTGAATCGTATGTTCTTAATATTCAGCGTAGTGCCTAAAGGCTAATCAGTTAGGGGATACCTAACAGGTTTTACTTCTGTGAGTGGCAGGTGGAGAATACCACGAATTGTCAAACCTAGGAGTAGATGACGCTAGTTGAGTTCTCAGTCATGTCTAAGGTAATAAACAACATTCCTTTCTATCAAATCTGTCACAATCGTGAATGGGCCGCAGAACAGTCGAGCAGGCAGTGCCTTAGAATTTGTGTCTTTGAGAGTTTGCTCTCCAACTACAGTACCTACCGTCCCTAGCGGGGTCAAAACTGGTATGGTTCCCATTGACAGAGTTAGACCTAGGAATTGCTATTTACCACTCGATCTTCTCACTCTGCACAAGGATTGTACAAAACCGAACTTGGAATACTGTTCGCAAGTCTTTGAGGACGGCTCACTGGTTGGTAACACTATTTTGATATACGCTCACAAGCCTGATTCACTTCAACACCGACGAGTTTTCTGTAGTCAGATTAATAGATTTTCCCTAAGGCTTGAAGTTTCTTAGCAGCGTGAAACAGTAACGCTTCCTTAAGGAACTTTCAAGGGAGAATAAAAAATTTAAATTTCACGGAAGGCTCTAACAGTGGTCATCGATGTCAGAAAGACTTTCCTTTGCAGGTCGTATCTATTTAGCATTCATGTTAAACTTGAGACGATTTATTTTATGTGTACTAAATATTCGTAAACAATGCCAATTAATACTACTATACTATTCGTCATTATTCGTCAGAGCGGTCCGGTGGACCTTTGCTCTTAGTTAAAAGTCTCGTCGGTCTGTTAGTCTGTCAGGTCTGGTAACCCAGATACCAAACATGTTTAAGGGGAAAAGGGAAAGAAGGAAAGAAAGGAAGGAAGAAATAGAGCAAAGAAAAGAAGTAAATCATTTGAAATAGCTTAAGCATTATTGCTTGACTACTCGAATTATTTGTAACCCAAAATAATTTTGATCGGTTTTGTATACTGAAATAATTTTAGCTGGTCTGAATTTACAGTTTAATTTTGATCGCAGTGCGCGGTGCGGCCTGGAATGTTTGCGAATTTGCTCGACTGTGTAGTCTACTGAATCACGCAACAGAGGGTTGCTGTGCGATTCCGCTTGATCGCAAATTAATGTTTGCTTCTTCCCATTTCAGCACAATCACAGAGAAATAAACAACTGAATATAGTCAACCAGCTGCAATGAATTGTCCTGCTGGTTACAAATTATAGAACACGTTTGTCAGATTTAGCTACGACAGTATTTAATAAAAAAAACATTTATATCCAGATATTAGGAATAACAATGTGTGACTATTAAAAAAGAAGAAGTTTAGTGAGGAGCTAGACAAATTTAAAGGGATCATTGAAAATGAAAACAGATAGCAGCAGCAGAGCAGTTCGGTGAAAATGTTTGCCTAAATTCAGTTTTTTACTTCTCTGTGATTGCGCTGAAACTCGATTATTATTATGCATCGTTTATTGAAATATTCAACACAAATAGAGCATGCTGTCCTAGCAAAATGCTAAATATACACGGCCAGCACAGAAAAATCTTTCTGCGTACTGTGAAATCAAAATTCAAATACTCCCTTGAATATTCCTCAAGAAATGGTCATCCTCTGTGTTTCCATTGAGATCCATTGCTTTCAAGAAAGCATCAAACTTCGAGGAAGGACTTTAATCTGACTCTTGCTCCCTTGTTTTTAATAACTGAATCCCAAGGGGGAATTTTCAACTTCTACTAGTTTTGAGCAGTTTAAAAATCTCATCAACAACATGAAGTTGATTACAGCCTCATTATCACGCAACCATAATTCAACGTAATAGAATTTGCGCAACTGTTTCATAAATTTGTAAGGAGGCGGAAAGCAACGAATTCCGTTCCTGGTCCGTTTAAAAATTTAAGGAAGTGGATAGCCACTCCGGATCTAACGGATCGCCCAGGGACTTAATTTCTCCTTCTATTATTTTCACCGGCTCATCTGCTCCTACACATCCCCCGATCATTTTTTTCTCGAGCGGAAATGAAATAAGCCAGCTCTCACGGGTCACCGCTAAAGCCTTGTATACCGAGGAACCGAAAAAAAAAAATAATACAGGTACATGGACGGAAGTATATTACAAACGTGCCGTTAATAAAAATAACTAAGAGTCTAAGGGTGGACTTCACCAAGGTTGTCAAATCAACAGTCCGTTATTCTCGACCTATAGGGTAACAGTCCGACAAATACAACGAATGAGCTTCAAGTTCCAATCAACAAATTTTAGCAACCAATAGCTATGGAATGTTGAAACAAAATACTGCCAAAGAATGAGATGACAGCTTGTCATTAAAACAGCACCAGCTTGTTGAATATTAAGAAATTACATATAATTCAGTCGAAATTTAAAGAAATGTTTGATTTTTGAATTAAATTCATGTTTTAATTAGTACTGTTGTTTTTTTATTCATGTTTATATTATTTTCTTCAATTGATATGCGATTTTACTGATTCAACATCACCTACTGGGTGTTTTTTTTCCTATAAACCTCTTGCAGGTAGCTATTAAGCACCTACTTGATAACAGGCTCTACCAAAAAGTTCATTGATATTGCTCGTTTCCGAACATTCAATCATTTAGTTGCCGTTCATCAGAACCATTATGGCACCTTATATTGATATCCCACAAAACCATTCAGGTTTTTGATATCCATACATCCATAAAGTTGAATATTTTTCGTTGTTCAGGAACTGAACAAACATCCATACTATAATCACAGAGATGAAAAAATTCCCCAAATATAAGCATTAAAGCTACCAGCAAACCTAAAATCTGCAAAAAACTACAATCTGCCATATTTTTATTTTTTTACAAGTACACATTCTAGGTTATATTTATATTAGACATTATTTGAAGACAGCTGATTATTGCATTTCAAAACTCCCCAAGTGACACATGTGTGGTATCTGTCAACCCTTGGTCCCAGTCACAAAATATACTCTGAGGAAGGTTTAATTCCATTTTTTTGTATACTCCAACTACCACGAATGCCTGAGGCCTAAACACCCATTGGGTTATAGGGCTATAGGGGATACAGGGGAAAGGGGGAAGGCCACACGGACTCTGGTGGAGACGTGTTATAATAATAGAAATAAGAAAATAAAACAATGTTTGGAGATATGTTTTCATAAATAGGTATTTTTGATTCTAAACGATGAATAATAGGTGGATGCGGATATTTTTACAAATAGCGATGTTTTAGGACCCAGAAATGCAGGATGTGCTGTTTGTTTACATTTGGTGTAGATTTCTAGATCATAAACTGGCAACAATTGTTTTTGATGTAACAAAAGATGATGAACCAGTTGGAATAGGTTTTATATCCCTTTTTTTTGCAAAAGAGCAAAAATTCCTACATTTCTACAGGTACGTATTTTGTACAACACCCTGTACGTGATATACAGATAAAACTAGATTGCCATGCATGAACAGTCATCAAAAACAGTGAAAATATCCTACCAAATATACTAAGTGACATATAAATCCGAACACCCAGTTTAAATGGTTTTATTTTAATAAAAGTTGGTGAATGTATTTATCTTACTGTAAATAACAAGTGAAAAAATTTTCATCCTTATCAGTTGGACATTCCGGTTTTTATACTGCTTTTTTTTTAATTCACTAACGCTCTAAAAATGAATATTTCAGCCGCACTAAAGAATCAACGTTGGCGGATTTTGGTTCTTGACATCCTTTACGATCGGTTACGATGCCTAGAGTACGGAGACCTGTACGATTTCGTCAACTTAGTGAGTTTGATAGGGGCCGTATAGTGGGACTTCGGGAAGCTGGACTTTCTTTTCGGGCAATTGCAGTTAGAGTGCAAAGAAGTGTAGACAATGTGGTTAGGTGTTGTCAGGCATGGCTTCGAGAAGCCGTACGCAAATAGCAAGGGGCACTGGACGCCGCCGTAGAACAACAGACGGTGAAGATCGCCGCCTAAGATTATTGGCCTTAAGGGACTGTTTCTCCACTACCAGGTCTATTGCAAATGAATAGTTTGCAGAACACGGAAGACCTATTGGCATGCGACGTAATCGCCTTGAGTGGTGCAGACAACGGTCACTCTGGGATCAGGAATGGAACAGTATTGTCTTTAGTGACGAGTCTCGATTTTGTTTAGGCATGCACGATGGTCGTGCCAGGGTTAGAAGGCGACGTGGTGAAAGGAGGAATCCACAGTTTTTTGTTGAAAGACATGTTCATCGCACTGTTGGAGTTATGGTTTGGGGTGCTATAGCTTATGGTTCCAGGTCACCTTTAATCTTCATCAGAGGTAACATGAACGCGCAGCGTTATATCCACGAAGTTCTAGAACGCCATCTTTTACCCTATCTTGACACCCTGGCAGATCCAACTTTCCAACAAGATAATGCCCGACCACATGTTGCAAGAGTCACAATAGACTTCTTTCAACATAATGATGTCACATTGTTACCATGGCCACCAAGATCTCCCGACTTATCCCCAATTGAGCACGTGTGCGATATGATGGGTAGGAGATTGCTCAATTTGCAACGTCCTCCTCCGACTCTAGAAGCACTTCGAGACGAGTTGGTGGTTGCCTGGAATGAGATACCACAGGAGGACATTGACCACCTGATCAGAAGCATGCCTAGGCGCGTTGGAGAATGCGTAGCACATCAGGTGCATCCACACATTATTAAAGGTCAAAGGGCTTTAAAGCAGTGCAATCATTTTGAAATTTTTATCATTTACTTATTATGCTTCATTGAGTACTTATACAAATTTTATTAAAATAAAACCATTTAAACTGGGTGTTCGGATTTATATGTCTCTTAGTATATAATAGCTAGAAAATCGACCTATTATTTGCCACATCCCCATTGGTCCCACTTAAATAACTGCCCGTCTTTTGTGAAACTGGAAATTCTATGAAAGTTATCCTAATTCTAAAGTACAAAGACATAATATTACATCTATAATGTACCCTTATTTATAAGGCAACCGTTTTTTCACGACTTTAATCAACATTTCAATAGAAATCACTGACATTCAGAGACCTTTGACAGCTTCTGTCAAATTGCATTTCGATAAGCTAGTTTTCCCATTGGTCCAAAGGACCGTCAAATATTAATGTTGGTCAAATTGGGCCTAAAAATAATTAATTTGACTGGGAAGATTATCAATATTATTATTAGTACAAAATATAAATGGGAAAAATACAATATTATAAGGCTATGTACAAAGGAGAACGTATTACACGGATAAGTAGCATAAATGCATGAAATAAAAACTAAAATGTCACAGCCTGAAATTTTATTCTCTGTTCCACCTATCATAATATATCAGGTAACCAAATACATAAAAAGTTGCTGAAAATTGTTACATACCTAGTTTTAATAATTGAAAATGGCGACGAATAAAACAGTAATTCGAAGTTGTTTACTGTATGAGTACAAACTTGGTACAAAAGCTGCAGCAGCGGCGCGAAAAATATGTACCGCATTCGGAGATGATGCCGTTAGTGATCGAACAGCACAGAAGTGGTTCAAAAATGTTCTTCGGGAGATCTCAGTTTGAGCGATGGACCGCTCAGGGAGACCAAAATCATGTGCAACGAGGATCTTCGACAGGTTGTGGATGCAAATTCCAGGACAAAGTGCCAAGAACTTGCAGAAATGTTCAGAGCGAATCCTGAAAGTATTCGTTTGCATCTACATCAGCTAGGAAAGACGTGGAAGTTAAGCGAATGGGTCCCACATGAACTGACAAATGATAACAAATAAGTCGTCTTACCATTTGTTCAGCAAACATTTCACTCAACCCAATTCAACCATTTCTTAATCGGTTATTAACCTGCGACAAAAAATGGAACTTGTATTCTAATAATAAGCGTTCGTATCATTGGTTGTCGCCTACTGATTCGGTATTACACACGCCCAAGGCTTCCCTGCACCCAAACAAGGTTTTGTTGCGTGTTTGGTGGACAGCAACAGGAATTGTCCATGATGAGCTTTTGGAAACGGGTCAGACCATCACTGTTAACTTGTATTGTGAGCAGCTTCAACGAGTACAAGCAGTACTCATCCAGAATCAGCCTTTGATCAATCGGAAGAAAGTGATATTCTTGCAGGATAACGCCAAGCCTTAAACCGCAAAAGTGACCCGAGAAAAAATCTCGGAACTCGGCTGGGAGACGTTACCACACCCGACATTTCGTCCAGTGATTATCACCTTTTTTGTCTCTTGACCCACCGACAGTTCACAACTCGAGATGGTGTAATAAATGCAGTCCGCCAATTTTTGACTCCAAATCCAGGCAACAATACCGGCATACAAAAATTGGTTCCTCGTTGCCAAAAGGCGAATGTAATGGTAATTACTTCGACGAATAAATAGTGTCTTATTGTTTCTCAATGAAAATTTATATTGTTCTACTAAAAACCTCACAAACTTATTTGATTACCTTTGAAGTTATTCGCTGACGTAGCATTAACCACACTTTCTGGTAAACTGTTCAGAGAGGTGAATATGCGATTAGGGAGAAGCCACTGCTGGACTGTCGTTTCTAAACGGCTCCTTTTGCTGCTTGCTGTTTGAAGCTGCGACCGCGGAGATGCTGCGCGACAGTTAGTATAGGTGCTTTGAGTTGGTGCTAATTAAGCCATGAAGCATTCTAAAGGTAACTATGAGATCGCCTCGAATTCTTCAGTTGGAGTATGCGATCGATGCGACCTTCATACCCGGGTGCATTTTAACACTATGGTATAGGGTTCGGCACCAGCCTTAATTTTATTCAACCAATGACAAGCCGGGTGCCGAAATCATTACCGGAATGTTAAACAGTGCTGAAAACAGTGTCAGAATGTTATCAATTAAAATTGCTTCTACTAATATATCGAGTGCTGAAATCACTACCCGAATGTTGAGGATTACCGAAGTACAGTTCGGAATTTCGAAGGTCGCCGATGCGTAAGGAAGTTCTTTATCGTTTACGCAGTTTACGTTAGATATTATAACCTCAAAGTTCAAGCGTCATCGTTTTAATACGTTTCGAGTTGAGCAGAATAATGGAAGGTTACGTTAAAATAAAAAACAATATATACAGGGGAAAGTTTACAGACGAAGAAGGCACTATGCAGTGGCTGAGAGATTATGAGGTAGAAACTCTTACAACTTGGCGATTCAAATGTGGTCTCGCAAATCCGCGTCGCCTTGTATATAGGTAAGTGTATTGTTATTTTAAAGGATTATTATTTGATTCTAATCACGACCGTAGCTTTTTTATTTTGGAGCTAGACTTTTTTGAGTGTTTTCGAGCTAGATTGTTCTTGTTTGGGTTAGAACTAATTTTCAGAATACCTACTTCGAAAATCAAGACGCACGAAGGGCATAATATTGTTTAAAACGAATGCAAAATATATTTATAACCGACTTCCCAAAAGATGGAGGTTTTCAATTCGTCAGCTATATTTTTTTCTATGTGTGTTTACCGATTTTTTCAAGATGGCTTATCCGATTATGATAATTATTTTCTTTAAATGAAAGGGTATAAATGCCTCTGGGGTAGTCCCATATTAATTTGATGAAAAAATATTGACTTCAAAAGAGGAGGAAATCAGTTGGTGAAATTATTTTTAAGGCAAATCTGGAGTATTTGTGTGTTAATTTAGTTTTTTTGGTCGGGGAGGTTGCCTTCATGAGTGACCCGAAATAAGTAGGGATTACAAGGGGTTGCAAAAGATTACCGATTGGTCGGCCACCAAAGGAAGAAGGCGCACCAAGAAAAAGAAAGAGAAGCACTCAATGTAAAGCAAAATTTACCGAATGCTAAGTCTCATGGAACAGGTCACTAAAACCTATTACATTATTATTTTGTTAATTTTCGAATTTTCTTTTTTATTTTTGAATATTCTTGTTTTTTGAATTTTCTTGTTTATTTTTGAACGGACCAATAAACATTCACATTTAATATGTTTATTTTCTACTATCTTTTCACGAAAAGTGATAATTTCTTCCCTGAAATGATAAATGCTGTACTTGAATGAGAAAATACACTCTGTGTATAGATATTAGAATTTAGCTTCTTACATTACATGGGAGGAAAATACCACTTTTCCACCCGCGGATTATTTATACAAAAATCCAAAAAAAGTATATGATTTTTTAGATTTTTACATTTCCTTGCATTCTTTTTAAATTCAGTTATTTTCTATAATATATAATTTTAAATTTTTCATGGGATTTTTCTTATTGCTAAACAAATTATTAATTTTAAAATCATTAAATATCGTAATAGGAAACAACATGCGTTGATTATTATCTTACGTATTTTTAGCGTAAGGTAAGTAAATTTAAATTAAATTGATAACATTCTGACCCCATGCTCAGCATTGTTTAACATTCCGGTAGTGATTTCGGCACCCGGCTTGTTATTGCTTGAATAAATTGAAATTGACCAATAAAATTAAGGCTGGTGCCGAATCCTATACCACAGTGTTAAAATGCTACCCGGGTCTGCAAGCTCCAAATGCCTGAAGCTGTACTGCTTCAGATTCCCATACAGGGACAGTAAATTCAAGAATTACGTACCAAGTACTCAATCATAAATCCACTTCAGATTTTTTTCAGTAACATAAAAGGTACCGTGCATGGAAATGTCTAGACATCTCGCGTATGCACCGCTTAAGCCCTACCAGATATGAAATTGCAAGGAAAGAAAACAATTTTATTAAATTACGGAAGATGGTCTCAGTCAGAGACGTTTATTGTCCCTGAAGGCATTCGTTGCACGACCGAAGAATTACTCGAACCCGGAGGCAACCCGTCCGGTTCTTTTCGCGAAAGGATAAACGTCACTAACTTAAAAACTGTCCTCGTCTCGCAGAAGAGGCATTTTGTAAAGCTCGGGAAGTGCTGAAGCAATTTAGGCTGGAATTGGTAATTTACTGATCGACTGGAAGTGCGATGGGGAAACTTCTAATAAGGTTATTATAACCCAGGGCGTCGTGAACCCTTCCCAGTCTTGGGGATAAAGAAGGAGACGTCATATCAGGCATGTCTGCACAATTTCGGCATGCAAGCGACACCTAAGACAATCTATCCCAATAGACCAACAAAGAACTGTGTCTGAGGATGAATAAGATTTTGTATTATAAAAGTAACCGATAAAAAACACAAAAATATAATAACTGTTCACCTCCCACGCCAACTGCCAAGCAAGTACTGTAATTGTGAAAAGTTTCGAAAATGAGGTGTTATATAATATACTAAGTGACATATAAATCCGAACACCCAGTTTAAATGGTTTTATTTTAATAAGTTTTTGTATAAGTACTTAATGAAGCATAATAAGTAAATGATAAAAATTTCAAAATGATTGCACTGCTTTAAAGCCCTTTGACCTTTAATAATGTATGGATGCACCCTGATGTGCTACGCATTCTCCAACGCGCCTAGGCATGCTTCTGATCAGGTGGTCAATGTCCTCCTGTGGTATCTCATTCCAGGCAACCACCAACCCCCTCTCGAAGTGCTTCTAGAGTCTGAGGAGGACGTTGCAAATTGAGCAATCTCCTACCCATCATATCCACACGTGCTCAATTGAGGATAAGTCGGGAGATCTTGGTGGCCATGGTAACAATGTGACATCATTATGTTGAAAGAAGTCTATTGTGACTCTTGCAACATGTGGTCGGGCATTATCTTGTTGGAAAGTTGGATCTGCCAGGGTGTCAAGATAGGGTAATAGATGGGGGTTCTAGAACTTCGTGGATATAACGCTGCGCGTTCATGTTACCTGTAATGAAGATTAAAGGTGACCTGGAACCATAAGCTATAGCACCCCAAAACCGTAACTCCAACAGTGTGATGAACATGTCTTTCAACAAAAAAACTGTGGATTCCTCCTTTCACCACGTCGCCTTCTAACCCTTACACCGACGTAATCGCCTTGAGTGGTGCAGACAACGGTCACTCTGGGATCAGGAATGGAACAGTATGTCTTTAGTGTCGAGTCTCGATTTGTTTAGGCATGCACGATGGTCGTATATCGTATATCACGAAAAACCATATCACTAATTTCCATCCAACTGTTGGTCTGTCTGTCCGCTAATCCTTGGAAATTTGAATGCAAGGTGGCGGCTGTCAAAGCACGAAAAAAAAAGCTTTGTAGTTTAAGAATAGGAAAAGTAGCGGCGGAGATACAGGCATGAACCAAAAAAAATCACTGAAACCTCTTTTTTGACGTTTTCCCTGTCATTTTCAGGGGATTTTGAGGGTTAATATACTAAGTGACATATAAATCCGAACACCCAGTTTAAATGGTTTTATTTTAATAAAAGTTGGTGAATGTATTTATCTTACTGTAAATAACAAGTGAAAAAATTTTCAGCCTTATCAGTTGGACATTCCGGTTTTTATACTGCTTTTTTTAATTCACTAACGCTCTAAAAATGAATATTTCAGCCGCAGTAAAGAATCAACGTTGGCGGATTTTGGTTCTTGACATCCTTTACGATCGGTTACGATGCCTAGAGTACGGAGACCTGTACGATTTCGTCAACTTAGTCAGTTTGATAGGGGCCGTATAGTGGGACTTCGGGAAGCTAGACTTTCTTTTCGGGCAATTGCAGTTAGAGTGCAAAGAAGTGTAGACACTGTGGTTAGGTGTCGTCAGGCATAGCTTCGAGAAGGCCGTACGCAAAGAGCAAGGGACACTGGACGCCGCCGTAGAACAACAGACCGTGAAGATCGCCGCCTAAGATTATTGGCCTTAAGGGACCGTTTCTCAACTACCAGGTCCATTGCAAATGAATGGTTTGCAGAACACGGAAGACCTATTGGCATGCGAAGTGTTTACCGACGAATGAGAAGTTTTGGCTTGTTTTCATACCGGCCACACTGGGTCCTCCCTTTAACTCGAGAACACCGACGTAATCGCCTTGAGTGGTGCAGACAACGGTCACTCTGGGATCAGGAATGGAACAGTATTGTCTTTAGTGACGAGTCTCGATTTGTTTAGGCGTGCACGATGGTCGTGCCAGGGTTAGAAGGTGACGTGGTGAAAGGAGGAATGCACAGTTTTTTGTTGAAAGACATGTTCATCACACTGTTGGAGTTATGGTTTGGGGTGCTATAGCTTATGGTTAGGGTCACCTTTAATCTTCATCAGAGGTAACATGAACGCTCAGCGTTATATCCACTATGTTCTAGAACCCCATCTTTTACCCTATCTTGACACCCTGGCAGATCCGACTTTCCAACAAGATAATGCCCGACCACATGTTGCAAGAGTCACAATAGACTTCTTTCAACATAATGATGTCACATTATTACCATGGCCACCAAGATCTCCCGATTTATCCCCAATTGAGCACGTGTGGGATATGATGGGTAGGAGATTGCTCAATTTGCAACGTCCTCCTCAGAATCACTTCGAGAGGAGTTGGTGGTTGCCTGGAATGAGATACCACAGGAGGACATTGACCACCTGATCAGAAGCATGCCTAGGCGCGTGGAGAATGCGTAGCACATCAGGGTGCATCCACACATTATTAAAGGTCAAAAGGCTTTAAAGCAGTGCAATCATTTTGAAATTTTTATCATTTACTTATTATGCTTCATTAAATACTTATACAAAATTTTATTAAAATAAAACCATTTAAACTGGGTGTTCGGATTTATATGTCACTTAGTATAACATTGCTACAAAATTATACTGCGGTGACCTGGTGCAGTTACAGTCCTGAAACGATTCGATTTTAACTTGGTGATTCTTGTATTATAATCATGCTGTTCATTTTGCATCTCGAAGTTGTTAATGTTACTTTAACATGATTACACATTTATATATAAAAATATAAGGTACAGTGAGCACTTTTATGTCATAAAGGCATGCCTGCAAGTTTCCCTGAAAGTGAGACTGAATACTGGCCTGATGGTACGTTTTTGTGAAACAAAAATTAAGTAAGTTGCATGTGTACTTGTAAATCAGACTTTAAGTAGTAAAAACAACGCTTTCGTTAAAAAAAGCAAAGTTTAAAATACACGTAACCTCAGAACTAATGCTTTAGGTATTCGAAGTTCATATTAGCTAATAATTAAAGCACGTCTGTTCTTGCTACATAAAATAACCACCCTTCTGAATTTATCTGAAGACGAAATCCGAACCGGAGAAGTTTATCGTGCACCGACTCTGGCAAACAACCGTCTCCGTCAGATCACCTTCCACTTACTGCCCAAATGACACTTACCCAACTTTTCACCTGGCCACTAAATCAATAACGAAGTTTTTCCTTGAAGAAGGTTTTTAATTTCGGAGCGTAGCTGTGATTCCAGCCAACTCAATAATAACTTTCTAACTGTCTGCGAATGCTATATAATAACATTCGCTAGAACGGACGTGTCCAGAATTGGAGGAAAATTAAAGCAATAATTTAGTTGCTGACACTCGCTCCTATGCTGGCTGTCCGTTGACCGAATTACCATCGAAATGAAGTTTTTCAAGGGGAGTTTCTAGCTTCCCACACGTGCCGAACTTCCGATGGGATCGACGAAATCAATTAAGACGCTGAGAACGACGTATATTCGTTTGACCCTCTTATGATGCTGTCCAGAGATATTTAAGATCACTCGTTAGAGTTAGATTGATTTTAGTCTAGGAGTAGCCAAGAGTAGCGGAAAGTGCGCTTTACCTCCCGTGCCTAAGGCATTTGGACTAAGGGCATTGTCACTTATCATTCTCATAGTTAATGGTTTGTCCATTTTATTTGATTAGGAAAAAGTGCTCAAAATTGATAGAATATACAGGGTGTTGCTTAATGATATGCGAATATTTAAGGGTGTGAATCTACATAAAAAAATTAATGTTTCGTATGCTTTATAAACTATGGTCCAAAAATGTTTCCTTACAAAAACTCGGGGAGTTGAAGTTTAAGGAAAAAAAATGGAAATTAATTAATATTTTCAGAACCGCTTCAGATATTTCACTGATATTTAGTACGTACTGAAAGTTAATAAGTTGCATATTTTTCAATGCAAAAATAATTTTTAGCTTAGCAATGGCGTGCGTACGGGTATTGACTTCGATACTTTTTAAGAAAAAAATGGTACACCAATGTTTTTTGCCAAATAAAAATTATTTTTGAATTTCCCGTTCAATTTAAAACAAATGATCTCTCGAGTTGCTTTCTTTCGATGCGACATTTTTGAGTAGAAAAATAAAAACCGTTCTATTGTCTAACTTGCAAAATTATTATTAATTTAATTGGAAAAATTAAACCCATTAGGGGTAACGAACAGCAACAACTAACAACATAAACATAACATTAAAACCAATGAAATGATTACAAAAATTATTGAAAATGGCCCCCTTCACTTAGTATGCATGCTTGCGCCCTCCTTCTCTCGCACTCGTTGAAATATCTCTGGAGTGTTTTTTATTCTTTCACAAGCTGCAACTATTCTTTCTCTTAATTCCTCTACAGTGTTAATGGGACTTGTGTACACTAGTGTCTTAAGATAGCTCCACAAAAAGAAATCTAAACTGTTGAGGTCTGGGGACCTTGGTGGCCATTCTTGGGGTCCACCGCAGCCAATCCAACGATTTGGATAAACAGTTTGTAAATAATTACGAACCGCTACACTGAAATGCGCTGGTGCACCATCATGCATGTACCACATATTGTTTCTTATTACTAACGGAACACCATTAAGCAGCAAAGGCAACTGTTGTTGAAGAAAATTGAGGTAAGTCTGTCCGTCAAGTCGTCCCGGCAAGAAGAATGGGCCAATAAAGTGGTTGCCAATAATTCCTGGCCATACGTTAACCGAAAATTGGGGTTGGAAATGTTTCGGTCACGGCATAGGGATTTTCTTCTGCCCACAAATGATTTTTGTGGACATTCTGAATGGCATTTCGAGAAAAATTTTTTGAAGAAACCACTGACAAAGGCCACACGCCATGGATAATCAATGTTAAGTAATGCCTGTACTCTCAAAATATGGTAAGGATATAACAAAACTCCACAAAATTCTCCAAAAAATTTGTTGGCAAATATTTCAGATGCTCCTTTTCGGACAGAACCAGGTTCAACAAGACGAGGATGAATATTAAAAAAAGGTTCGACTATCTGACAAAGCACGATCGGGATATCTCTGGTGCTAAATCCGTCTGGCTTGCTCACCATTACCGTCGGCAAGGCCATATACGTAAGGTTTTTCGCCATTTCTGCATTTATTTGTTTATTTATTTGTTTAGTTATTTATTTATTTATTTATTTATTTATTTATTTATTTATTTATTTATTTATTTACACCACCACAGTTTATAAACCAATTACTGGTGGGAAATACAGTACATATATATAAAATCACAAAATAAACTAATTGCATTGATTGCTTAGTAATTACCAATAAGAACCCATGAAAGCTACCACTGATCATAGCTCAATCAAACTGCGGTAGCTCTAAAAAAACTACCGCTTTACATACTCTCTTAATAATAGAAATGGATGTGTTGAAAATATCAAATAATCATATAGTCATTATAACATGAGCATATCGAATATAGCGGTGAGTGCAGCAGTAGATTCGTTCGTGGGGTAGGTAGGTAAAAGGCAAGGTTGGCCCTTGTTCGTACTCTAGGTGTATTGAAATTTAGCATAGACAAAAATGATGGACAGTCATGTTGGTAATTTATAACTTTGAACAAAAAGACTAAAGATTGTATCTTCCTTCTATCATCAAGGCTGAGAAACCTATGCTTTTGAAGTAAGTTATTTTGTGAAATCCCTATGGGAGGATAAACACCATCAGTTTTGAGAGATAAATACTTCAAGAACTTCCTCTGAATTTTTTCCAATGAGTCACATGAGCTAACACAGCATGGGTTCCAGATTATTCTTCCGTATTCCAGCTTAGAAAGAATAAACGAATTGTACAGCACTGTAGGTGCTGTGGTACCGATAAACTTTCTTGAATTGCGTATAACGAATCCCAGTGCTTTGTTGGCAGAATTCACTAAATTACTTAGGTGTGTACTGAAGCTCAATGTCCTGTCAAATATTACTCCAAGGTCCCTGAACTCCTCTAAAGTCTGAAGAGGAGTGTTGTTAATTTTATAACTATTGGTAATTGAATTTACTCTCCTAGTGAAAGTTAAAGATTTACATTTGCTCACGTTGATAGGAAGTTTATTAGCAGCACACCACTCAGACAGTCTGTCAAGATTCCTTTGTAAAAAAAGCAACTAGATGGATCATCAGTTTGCCAGTACAGTTTTACGTCGTCCGCGTAGCGCAGAATATTGCAGTCAATCGTATTAATAAAAATGACGAATAGTAGTGGACCTAAGGAAGATCCTTGTGGGACGCCATTTGAATAATTCACCATTATTAACAAGATTGTAAAAACTAAATAATGAAAAAGATGTCACAGCGAACAGATTTGAATAACCGAGGGTTGTCAGATGTCAAAAGCCAGTGACATATTCCAGAGCAACTAGATATTTTTTGCTAAATTGCATTCTTCAATTATTACATTAATTTTCTCGGACAACAGAATGGTTTAGATTTTTTTACTCAAAATGGCACATCAAAGGAAAGCAACTCAAGACAGACCATTTGTTTTAATTGAACGGGGAATTTAAAAATAATTTTTATTGTGCAAAAAATCATGTGCGTACCATTTTTTTCTTAAAAAATATCGAAGTGAATACCCGTACGCACGCCACTGTTAAAGCTAAAAATTATTTTTGCATTGAAAAATATGCAACTTTATTAACCTTCACTACGTACTAAATATCAGTGAAATATCTGAAGCGGTTCTGAAAATATTAATTAATTTCCACTTTTTTCCTAAAACAACACCCCGAGTTTTTGTGAGGAAACATTTTTGGACCATAGTTTATAGAGCAAACTAACATTAATTTTTCATATAGATTCACACCCTTAAATATTCGTATATACCGAAAACACCCTGAATATCGGCTACCTCCTTTTTTCAAGTCTTCACATGACTCTGAAATAGCTTAGGCGTTCCAAAATAAAGTACGCAGTATTTCAGATTAAAATTTCATCTATCAAATTACATTCTATTAATGTGTACGGTATTACATTACCAAGTGGTTTAGAAACGCACCCCAGTTCGAATACGTAGCATTATTGCACCGCAATGGAAGCATATAGAAAATCAGATCACGCAACTCAAATCGTGATTGTTGGTCGCCAGTTTAATGGTTTTATTTCAATAAAATTTTGTATAAGTACTTAATGAAGCATAATAAGTAAATGATAAAAATTTCAAAATGATTGTACTGCTTTAAAGCTCTTTGACCTTTAATAATGTGTGGATGCACCCTGATGTGCTACGCATTCTCCAACGTGCCTAGGCATGCTTCTGATCAGGTGGTCAATGTCCTCCTGTGGTATCTCATTCCAGGCAACCACCAACTCCTCTCGAAGTGCTTCTAGAGTCTGAGGAGGACGTTGCAAATTGATCAATCTCCTACCCATCATATCCCACACGTGCTCAATTGGGGATAAGTCGGGAGATCTTGGTGGCCGTGGTAACAATGTGACATCATTATGTTGAAAGAAGCCTATTGTGACTCTTGCAACATGTGGTCGGGCATTATCTTGTTGGAAAGTTGGATCTGCCAGGGTGTCAAGATAGGGTAAAAGATGGGGTTCTAGTACTTCGTGGATATAACGCTGCGCGTTCATGTTACCTCTGATGAAGATTAAAGGTGACCTGGAACCATAAACTATAGCACCCCAAACCATAACTCCAACAGTGCGCTGAACATGTCTTTCAACAAAAAACTGTGGATTTCTCCTTTCACCACGTCGCCTTCTAACCCTGGCACGACCATCGTGCATGCCTAAACAAAATCGAGACTCGTCACTAAAGACAATACTGTTCCATTCCTGATCCCAGAGTGACCGTTGTCTGCACCACTCAAGGCGATTACGTCGATGTTCTCGAGTTAAAGGGAGGACCCAGTGTGGCCGGTATGAAAACAAGCCAAAACTTCTCATTCGCCGGTAAACACTTCGCATGCCAATAGGTCTTCCGTGTTCTGCAAACCATTCATTTGCAATGGACCTGGTAGTGGAGAAACGGTCCGTTAAGGCCAATAATATTAGGCGGCGATCTTCACGGTCTGTTGTTCTACGGCGGCGTCCAGTGCCCCTTGCTAACACCTAACCACAGTGTCTACACTTCTTTGCACTCTAACTGCGATTGCCCGAAAAGAAAGTCCAGCTTCCCGAAGTCCCACTATACGGCTCCTATCAAACTCACTAAGTTGACGAAATCGTACAGGTCTCCGTACTCTAGGCATCGTAACCGATCGTAAAGGATGTCAAGAACCAAAATCCGCCAACGTTGGTTCTTTACTGCGGCTGAAATATTAATTTTTAGAGCGTTAGTGAATTAAAAAAAAAAACAGTATAAAAACCGGAATGTCCAACTGATAAGGCTGAAAATTTTTTCACTTGTTATTTACAGTAAGATAAATACATTCACCAACTTTATTAGAATAAAACCATTTAAACTGGGTGTTCGGATTTATATGTCACTTAGTATATAAAGGTGGCTGCCATGACGTAACCAATGGACCAACTTTAATTTTTTAAGCTCATTTTACTTCTTTTCTGAACGCAAGCATATTTCGTAATCACGCATTTCAGGAATAGTTCCTAATTATTGAGATATACGCTTGAAGAACTGTTTTGCAATTTGACATCAGTTTTTAAGTTTCGTGGCGACTATTTGATAGTATGACCTTTCTTAAATATTCCTGTATACATTTTATCAATTTCAGGAATAAAATTCCAAGCTCATATCAGTGCACACGTAGCCGCTCTGTAGCGCACAGTCTTATAGTCAGCGTTTTAACCTTCGAAAAACTTGGAATGCTTAATTCAATTCATGTTATACCGCGTGTTCCAAATTCGACCCTCACCATCGAGATCTCGGAAACGACGCTGGAATGGAGAGAAGTTACGTTTTAAGGTAACAAACAAGAAATTTATAGAGCCGAAAAATCGAATTTACCCAAAATCGTTCTAGTCTTTTCCTGGTTTTATTTGCACTGGGATTTCAAAATAAATTGCACATTATCATTGACACTATTTCTCCTCTTCAAGATGGCATTATTAGAATTTAAATATGATGTTTCGTCTCTTATCCTCTAGTATCAACTTTATTTTTTCAAAGGGCGTCATATTGAATTTGTGCACAGGTACATAGAGTTTTGAATTCTGGATTTGAATATGTACGATATGCCATACGTTGACATTGCACCAAGACTGAGTTATTTAAAAAATAACGAATTTCGTAGGTAGGCCTTGAAATTATCAGACGGTAATTTGTTTCATACACCAGATTTATCGCAAAATCATTTCTATTTTTACCTGTCATTATTTGAGATGAGAACTCAAAATAAATTGCATGCTGTCATTACCACTATATTCCATCATTTGGTAGGCAATGCCTGACCCTTATCTGTACATTATTCATTGCTGGGTTTATTTCCCTTCTTTTCGGTCTTCCTAACTCAGCTACTAGGTTCAATTTCATGTCTTCAAAACCATCATACGCTCCCTGTGCATAAATTAATCAAACCTTTCTATTTCTTTATAATTTTCATTCAAAGAACAACTTCATGACCAACTAAGGAAATGAATCACTGACTTTAAAACCGGAAAATCCATTTAAATGTACAACATACGAGTATGAGGTCCATTGAAAAATAAGGTTGGTGATGAAAGTAATTGAAAATTTGACTACGCCATCGTGTAGAGGAGAAAAAGTAGCATAACAAAGTGCAATTTATTTTGGAATCCCATCTGAAATAAAGCAAAAAAAATGATTTGGCGATAAATCTGGTATATGAAACAAATGACTATCTAATAATTTCGAGGCCTACTTAGGAAATTTTGTATTTTCAAAATAACTGAGGTTTGGCAATGACAATGTATGACATATTATACATATTTGAATTTAGAATTAAAATCTCTATTTACCTGTGCAAAAACCCAATATGGCGTCCTGAAATACATTACATGATCAAACGAACTTACCTGTATGTGATGTTCGATCTTAATTATGTGAAGTCCTCGTCTAAGTAAATATTTAGAATACATATCGTAGTACCCTCGTAGTAGAATCCAACCGCTACAATTTCAAAGCGCACATGCAGAGAAAGAAAGCGGCACCGCACCCGTTCCCCCTACCCTGGACAGATATTTGGGCGTAAAATACGGTAAAACTTAAGTGGTTGCCACATGAGTGATCCCGAGACTTTCAAAAACTGAGAAATCCCAATTTCAGTATTATTCAACCCAATCCGAATGTTGCCTGTTTCAATTAGTTTGCACACTCTGATCTGAGGTTAGAGCTGGCAGTGTTGCTGATTTCGTCATCCAAATATCTACAGAGCTTACCAGCAACCCCTTCGGTTGCAGGTTAATTAGGCGGCCAGAGGGGAGAAGGGTAGGGGGAAGTGGCGCGGTGCCGCTTTCCTTCTCTGCGTGTGCGCTTTGAAATCGTGGCGGTTGGGTACTGCTACGAGGGTACTACGATATGTATTCTGAATATTTACTTCGACGAGGACGGAACATAATATAGTTCATGCTGGAGGAGAAGAGACATATTGAAATTCTAATTTTCATCTGGTATAAGAACAAAATTATTTCTGGCTTCTATAACAAATAAAGTCAGGAAAAAATAGAAACGATTTTAGGAAAATTGTTTCCGAGATCCCAGAGGTGAGGGTCGAATTTAAAACATCCAGTATAGACAGTAATCATTAAATATTTGGATTTTTATCGCACATTCTTAGAGTAACTAAAATAGAAACCGTCAGTGGAAATGTCTTTCCCGATTGTTAAAAGAGTTGAGTAGCCTTGGCTGACATCAAAACTCAGCCAGCGCGGCAAAAGACTGTAGCAGCAGCCGGACAAAACGAAATGTACCTTCGCCAGATTTCATCTTCACGTCATCACGAAGGAACGGCTCTCTAATTAATGAATAATATCTCCTGGCTGGTGCGCTCCTAATCCAATCCCGTGCATCCTCAGCCACCCCCAACTTTAATCTTCTTTCCAGTAGCAGCAGCGGCACCGACTAGGAATTCACTTTTTATTAGGGGTTTACACGGAAAGTTCCAGCATTAAAGTTGATGAGAAATGCAGGGCTAAAAGTTTAATGCTTTCCGTCGACGTCTCTTCTCATGTGTTGTGTGCTGTAGAATGACATCAAATTTGCAAAAGATAAGGATGCGGATATGACGTGGAACGCGAGGGCGGTCGTTTTTTCCGTTGTTTTCATAATACAGAAGTTGTGGGAATTGGAGTAGTTTTGCAGCTTGTTTGCCTCATCGTCTCAAGGCGGCTAAACGAGGACAAGACAAAAAGTTCTTTGTCTGACATAGAGGTAGAGACAAGTAGAAATGACGGTTTAATGTCACACCCAATTGACGTCATTATATGACGTCATCGTGGTGGGTGCGCCATCTATTACTTTTTTTTATCTATAAGTTTATGTGTTACCATGTGAGTCGAAAGTCATATGGTATGCATAAATGAACTCTCAAAGGTATGCCACTTATAGTCATGGATTCGTTTACAACACAACAACGCATTTTGGTTATCCAAACTTATTACGAAAACGGTGGAAATATAAAAAATACTTTCGCACTGGTTTTGGCCGACATGGACGCCTGGAATTCGTTAGATTGTTAATCGTTTTAAGGAAACTGGTTCAGCTGAAGGTCGTAGACCATACCAACATGCTCGTCCAGCTCGTACTCGTGAAAACATAGCCGCATTGAGTGAATGTGTGCGAGAAGATCCAACCACCTCGACTAGACACCGTTCGCAACAATTGGGAATTAGTGAGACCACTTTACGCCGGATTTTACACATTGATTTACACCTCCATCCATACAAAATACAACTAACATAAGAATTGAAGCTGGCATACCATCAACAGCGGCGTGTTTTTGTTAATTGGATGCTGGAAAGAGAAGAAGATTATCGGCCAAAGTGCTCTTTTCTGATGAGGCTCATTTTCACCTCAATGGGTACTTAAATAAGCAAAATTGCAGATTCTGGGGGGATGGAAATCCACACCAATATCATGAACAACCTTTCCATCCTGAAAAAGTGAATGTTTGGTGCGGATTATGGGCTGGTGGCATCATTGGACCATTCAAACAATCGTCTTATTGCACACGAAATTTCAAAACCGCATAATCTCACGAAATTCAGATGTCAGTTGGCCCCCGAGATCGTGCGATTTAACACCTCTTGAAAAAGTACATGCGAATGATCCCCGGACCATTCGAGACCTAAAGCGCAATAGTCGGACTGAAATTGCGGTCATAGACCCGAGTATTCTGGGAAAATTCATTGAAAATTTTCATGTTCGGATGTTGGCCTGTAAACGAAGCCGCAGTGGTCACATGACTGATGTTATTTTTCATACATACATGGCATAAACCAACCTTCACTTATCAATAAAAAAAAATCGATTTCACCTCGTAAAAAGCGTGTTAATTTTTCAAATAGAAAAAAAGTGATAGATGACGCACCCTATGTCGTATAAAAGACCAAATGTAAAGTAGATATGGTGTCTGTATGACGTGGATATGACGCCTCTCTGTCTAAATGCTCCTGAGAAACTGAGCGTGTGACAACGACGCCCCACAAGCAGTAAGTTCAGGGGTGGTAGAAAGGCAACGAAACTCATATTCTCTAAAACCATCTCGTTCCGAGACGTTGTTATCACCTCCGGAATGTTTCAGGAGCGTTTGTACCAAGTGTATCGAAGTGGTTAATGAAGATCAAAAAGGTACCGTATGATCTCAAACATGTTCCAGTCCACCGATGATTTAAAATTCGTTTGTAGCAATTTATCAGTCACTTTGCTTTTTCACATGTGGCAATACTATCGTCCCTACTAAATTGTACCACAATGTATGTTAAAGACGACGAAGCCATCGTGATGTCGGTCAAACCCATATACTGATAAAACAAAATGGCCGAATCATTGGCAGAAATTTGAATTTTTACGGAGCTTGATCACATGTACTCTAGTGAAACTTCTTTATTGTGATGGTTTCTGATAAATTTGTTATTTACGAGAATAAAACATGATGCAAGATGTCAATTTGAAATATCAGACCATGGACTATTATTATTAGAAAAGCCATATTAACAAGATATTTTTGGGCGAAGAATTCCTGATACTTTTTATAAATAACAATAAAGTAGTTATTAGTATTTTGATATCTAGTTTTCTTTACCGTTCTATATTTTATTTGTAGGTATGTTGATTTTTCACTACTGACTGTCCTAAAAAAAGACGTTAAAGTGACATCCTTTTAAAAGACGTCTTGTTGTCGTCATAAAAGTGGCGTCAATGGAGACGTCATTTTTAATTCAAAGACGTTTCGGACCAAAAGTGACTGAATAAAGACGTAATTTTGGCGTCAATATGTTCACTGGGTATGACGGGGAGGTCAGAAAACTGTTGGGTCTACAAGTTGTCACTACCTTCAATTTGTTCTCTTGAGTAGTTTTTCTACTGAAATGTGAAGCTCTTGAGTAGTTTTCATTATGATGAATTAGCGTGAATATCGAGCTGTCATCATAAAACAGAACATTACAAGAATGAACCACTGCGAGAGTGAAACAGCAAGCCGTCTATTGAAACTATATCCCAGTTTCCATTGTCGGCTGGCAACACTGTGACCGCTAGATGCTGCCAATTCTGGTGCTATAGTAGTTACGGTCTACTCATCAGTGAACAAATTAGTAAGATAGCTTCCGTTTGTCAAACCACAGATGGCCAACCTCGGTCCGTTGTAAAAGTTAAGAATGTCGTAGATGAATATTTGGTAGCCTTACTTACGAGAAGGAATCCTAATGTTGCAGAAACGGAGAATAAGGTGTGTTGTAGTGAAAGTGGATTATACAAAGAAATGAAAATGATATCTACAAGCATTTACCGAGCTTCGCTGGCTTTTATTAAACATAACTTGTTTGTACGTATGCTAGTATATGTGTTAGTATGTCAGTGTGGGAGAAATTATGAAACTGAATTTTAAACTAGTTCTCGATAACCAATTGATCTGAAATTTTGTATACACTTTTATAATATATATTTTTATTTTTTTTCGTTTTTATCTGCCATTAGTAGACCGATTTTCAAAAACTATAAAGCTTTGGAATATTAGTAAAATTTTGTAAAAATTTCGTGGAGTACTTTTCAAGTTATAAATAAACAAATAAATAAAATAAATGAATAGCGTTTATTGCCAAACAGTTAAGGAAACCATTTACAGGACAATCCTAAGATAAATCAAAATAACAAGAACAGAAAAAACATAAAAAGCAGGTGACTTCAACTAAAGAAAAAACAAACAAGAGAAAGAAGCAAAAAAAACATATTTCACTCAGGTGAGTAACATATCGTAAATAATTATCCAAGCAATTTCTAGCTACTCCCAGAATGCTGTTCAAACTGTCAGCATGTATATTACAATAATTTGATATTGCATTGAAAGTTTCACACATCACATATATGGATGACTTCAAACACAAATTTGTGGGAGCCCTGTCACAATAACATTTTTAGCTGTACGAGTTTGAATAGATGGAACATAAAAGTTTATTTGAGTCAAAATCCAATTAGCATGAATTTGATTGTGCCTTAGTTTATGCAAGAACATAATTGATGCACACTTCCTTCTCAGTTTTAAAGACTGCACTTGAAACCTAGACAATAACAAACTTTCTGATATAACGATTCATGTAAGTATTCACAATTTTATAATTAAATTTACAAGCAGATGTTTTCCTGGAAAAGCTGACTCACTACACTCAGACGCATTAAGAAATAAATTATTCTCGTCACACCAAGAAACTAGAGAATCAATATCACGCTGAAGTGCAATACAATCAGTCTCAGACTCAATAATCCCGAATAATTTTAAATCATCCGCAAAGAGGAGCTTATTATAACTTAAATAATGACCAACATCATCAATAAATAACGTAAACAATGAAGGACCAAGATTTGAACCCTGAAGCACTCCCGATTTAGTTATATAATGGTACGACTTGAATCCATTAAAAGTAACATATAACTTCCTTTCATGATGATAACTTTGACTGAGTGCTGAAGCTGATGAATGGAATCCGTAATAAAAAAGTTTATTTAAAAGAATGTCCACCCTATCGAACGCTTTAGCAAAATCGGTATATACGAGCCCCTTCCCACTTCAGTTGGCACACTTCAAGATTTGTACCTAAATATGCCTCGATAAACTAAATATGACGAAACTAGTTACTTCTAAAACAGTTTATTTTCTCAAAAACATTTTAGATACACTCTAGTCGTAAAAGATACATATTTGAAATCACTTAGACCTATAACTAATAGAACATCTGAACAAATAAACAATGTGTGAATAAATGCCCGAAGTTAACAAAGCAACAATTGAAAGATTACCATTGGGTAACATCACCTTTATTTTTTATTACGGCTGAAATTCTTTGGGGCATAGTGTTAACCAAGTTTTGGCAAAAATTTGGTGTAAAACAATCCCATATTTCTTAAAGCTTTTGTCTCAGTTCGGTGATTGTACGAGCAGGATGTTGTCGTAGAACCCTTTTCATCTCGTGCCACAAAGCTTCAATAGGTGACAGTTCTGGACTGCTAGAAACCCATTTCAAAAGTGGTACATTATTTTCTTCCATCCATTTTATAGCCTTTTTTGAGGTAACATTCTTCCATCGCTGGTAAAAGTGATTCTTCTAAACCTGCCAAATATTTGTTTGTATCCACATTTCCATCAATAAAATGAAGTTTTCCTACTCGTTTTGATGACGTACTGCCCCAGACCATAATGGATGCTGGAAATTTCACTTTTCTCTACAGACAGTCAACATGTAATGCTTCATTTGTTTTTGCGAATAACTCTACCGCGACTGTCACCAACACAAACTTCGAATCGGGCCTCATCACTCCATTGTATTGCATACCATTGTTGAGGTGGCCATTGTCTATGTTCTTTAGCCCATCTAAGCCGATTTTTCTTTTGCAGTGGAGTTAATAGTGGCTTTTCCTAGACCTATAAACAAGTTGTGCAACTTTAGGTTTTTTACTTCACTTTTTTTTATAACAAAACTTACCTTGCAGGTGCTAAGTCCCAGTTTGTGGGCCTCTCTACGACCTATGAGTTGTGGACCTCGAAATTCTCCTTCCAACAGCGTCAATCCACAGAGCACTTAATTGTAAATAATTGGCACGCCTGTTTTTCACGATTATTCTTCTTAATGCTCTTCGGTCGGCATTTGTGATATTGCTTTTTTTCACATATCGTGGCTTAATATTAACTGAATCAGTAGCGTTATATTTTCTAACAATATTTCTCACACTGTACCGGGATAAGTCTAACAAAGTTGCAATTTCTGAGTTTGATTTCCAAGAATTAAAAAATTTAATTATCAGTAACCGAATTTTCTCACTAATAACCTTTCCTCTACCCATTTTGAAAAACTTAACTACCCAAAACTATTTTAAACGTATTCTAACAGCTGTGATTAATAAAAACAATTGTCATGGCTTTTATTTTTCACAGCCACCTAAGCGTTATAGACTTATTTTGCATTGAAATGAAAATAGGTTGACATGCTGTGATTGCAACATGTGCTGTTTTTATGCTGCAAATTTGATTAAGGAGTGATAAAGTTGGTGTTTTCTACTATATATTATCGAAATAGTCATTGTTAATATTTTAAACCTATAACACCCTGCTACATTTGTATTATTTGTGTTTGATAAGAAAAAAACTGAATGGAGTGAAGATTGTTAAATTATTCACTGTGGATCTCTTAGTAAAAAAACCATGCTGAAAAGGGGACAGAGATCTATAATAATAATAATAATAATAATAATAATAATAATAATAATAATAATAATTTTTATTGGAATGTTTATACATAAAAATATAAAAACGACAACATTCCAAAAGGAAAGAGGATTGGCAGGGCCATTTTTCACCTCCCCCTAAAAAGTTAACTTCATGAGCGTTTTTAACATCAACAGAATTCACAACATATCTTTGCACAACACAGTATATAATACGATATAGTCTGAGTGTTAACGGAGGGTAGTGTAGCAAGCGCCATAAATTTAATTTGTGGATTCAAATCTTTGCAGCTGTAGTAGCGCTTTTTCCATCTCATTTCTGAAGTTTTGGATGGAAATTGCTTCAAAAAGTTCTAAATGATCGTTTAGTAGATATGGTGCCGTGTAAGTAAAACATTTTTTGAATTTAGATGTTGTATGAACTGGAATATTGAAGTATTCATTGTTGCGTAAGGAAACTTTACGGAGTGAACATCTCTTCTCTAAAGCAATACACAGATATTTGGGTAATTTATATTTTAAAACTTTATATAGTAGAGTTCCATACTGAAGTAATACACGATACTTGAATTTTAAAAGATTTTCTCTCACATAATATCCAGTAATATGTTCTTGTTTATGTATATCTTTGAAACAGAATCTCATGCAGGAGTTTTGTAATACTTGAATTTTGTGCTTCATTTCTTCCGTCAGAAAATTATAATATACTGTAGCGCCATAGTCTAGGTGAGTGAGGATTAGTGCATTGGTAAGCCTTAATTTTATATCGCTGGTTAAAACATGTTTGTATCTCCAAAGTGACTTGTATTTACAATAGCATACTCGAAGCTTATTAATGACATGGTGCTCAAAACGTAAATTTGTGTCCAACAAAATGCCTAAACACTTAGTCTCCTCTACAATTTCAACAGATGTATCACCTAAAACAATGGCTGTACTCATCAATCCTTTAAATTTTGAAATATTTAACCTAGAACCAATGCAGCAAGCTTTAGTTTTTGTGGGATTCAGTTTCAAACAATAATTTTTGGAATAGTTTGCAATCATTTCTAGATTTACATTTAACTCTTTAATCACTAAATTAACTTTATTTGGCTTGCAAGCTTTATACATTTGTACATCATCAGCATATAGATGTATATTGCAATCATGTGATATACAATTTAATAAATCAGATGTATAGAATGTAAATAGTAATGGACCTAATACACTTCCTTGCGGAACACCAGAAACTGCATTTTGTAAAGTGGAAATTTTGTTAAATATCTTTGTGCATTGGGATCTGCCAGTCAGGTTAGTTGTTGAACCACAGTAAGGCATTACTAGACAAACCATAATATTGTAGCTTTTTACATAATACTTCATGGTTGACCATGTCAAATGCCTTACTGTAATCCAACATCACCAATACGGTCACCATACCATCATCCATGAACTTGACTATATCGCTAGTTACTTTTATAAGCGCTGTGGATGTGTTGTGTAGTTTTCTGAATCCCGACTGTGTATCGGGAATGACTTCATTTACTTCTAGATGGTCACGAAGTTGGTCAGCTACCACTTTCTCTGCAAGCTTGGACATCACAGGTGAGGTGCTTACTGGTCTCAAATCCTTCATATGTGTAGCGTTATTGACTTTTGATGGTGGCGTTACAACTGATTTCTTCCATAATGTTGGTACTTCTCCTGTGTTCAGGGATTGATTTAAGATATTCGTTATTTCACTTTTGCAAAAAGAAAATACATTTTTCAGCATGCTTGTGGTAATACCATCTATACCAGCAGCATTTGATTTCACTTCTCTTAGTTTCTTTTCAATATCATCAGATGTAACTAGATGGAACGAACTTTTAGTTACGAGTGACTTTTTCTGCCTAGATAAAGTGTTAAGAAATAACTCATCAGGTTGAATGGTTGGCGACGAGTTCACAAAGTGATTGTTGATGGCTTCTGCGTCTTCAATGCCCTGAGATACCTGATTAGTGGATTTTTGATGAATATTCCATTTAGCGAAGTCGTTCCATAGTTGCTTGGGATTATTCCTGTTCTTATTTAGTTGATATTTTATATAACCTGTTTTTTCATTCCTTAAAGCCATACCTGAGTAATTTCTAAGATCGTTATAAAACAATCGGTCTGTTTCAGATCTAGTCCTTTTAAATTTATTGTAAGCTTTTCGTTTTAAATTTATTATACATTTTATTGTATAGGTGACGTACGGCCTGTAGAACTTATGAGGTGTAATTCTTTTCATTGGAGCATGTATGTCGTACAGCAAGGTAATGTTCTCAGTGTAAATTCTTTTATGCAATATTATCTCCAGCAATTTGGAGAAATTCGACAATATTGCCACCGCTCTATAGTTTTTGATATCAGTATTATCCCCTGATTTGAAAATAGGTGTCGCTTTAGAAACTTTCCGAATATCGGGGAACGTGTTGGCTTCTATAGTCAGATTGTATAGGCGACTATAAGATTAGCCGATATACAGACACACAGACAGATAGACCGAAGAAAATGAGTGACATGTTTTCGTGATTACAATACTTCCCTCCAGTAGACGAGTAATTGAAACATCTATTCGCATTGATTCGCGGCTAAGGTAAAGAGCGACTTCCGGCCATAAAGGCTGCAGCAACGAAACTAAGGCCATAAAGATTCAACGTGGACGTTAAATCTATAGCTACCAACTCCTAAACGTGTTAACGTGACCTTTCATAAACTTGGAAGTATATCATGCGAGCAGAGTAAAGTGTCGTAATCTTTTACGACCGCCCATGATACGATAAGCTGTAAAGTCGGGATGTTAGGGTAATTTTTTGCATTTTTACGAGTTATTTCGGAAGTGCATCCGCCTGCTAGATATTTTGCAACACACCGTGATAGTATTGTGTCAAGAATTTTCTCAAGTTAGACCTATGAAAACCAGGCAAAAGACGCTATTTTCCACCCCGACAAAATTGCAATTTTGTAGTTTAAACACATTCTACACATTTTCGGTAGATTTACCGACAAACCGGTAGACCTGGTAACACTGTTGATAGGGCGATAGGCTGGACTGCAATGTTGTCAAATCTGTGGAAATTTGGACTAATTGCATGAGCCTATTTGACTAACACGATCGACTTAGTTCCTCTGTTATACAGGGTGTTTCAGTTTATTGTTGCATAACTTTAAGATTCGATAGAACTTTTAAAATTAATGCATAAAGTCTATATAAACATGGGTCGAAAAATGCGTGGCTTCCGAAATACAGGGTGTTTAAATTTACTTTCTAAAATAGTTTTTTTTAAATATTACGAACAATATTTGATGTATAATAGTGAAAATTGGTATACAAGGGTTTTTTAGTACGACAAAACGAACCATAGGCATAGTTTTACTGTAGCCGCTAGAGGGTGCTCTCTACTGAACCTGTAGTGTATTAAAATGACCGAAACATTTTTCTTAGTGCAATTTTTTGCTTTTTGAATAAAAAAACTGATTCTTCGCACTTTTCAACATAAAAAAGCTCTCCTGTGAGTTTTCGTTATAGTTAGCCGTTTTTGAGATATTTTGATTTTTAAGGTTCGATGCATTTTTAATTATTTCTGATAAAATAACGTTAAAAAGTCAGTATCTCAATAATTTTTAGCAGTAGGCTGTGCCTGCAAATATTTTTGAAATTGAAAGAAGAATAAGATTAAACGGCAATTAGTTGACAGCTAGTTTGTTGTCTGTTGAAACCTGAAACGTTTTTTTGCAATTGTGAATGCACGAAATTTAGTTTCTTTTACCTGTTTTTTTTTGTAAGTGTTATAAAAATTCCATTTTTATTCCCAATCAAGAGTTAGCGAATATTCATTTTGTGTATGGCTTTGTAAATGGAAACGCAGCAGAAGCAGCCAGAGAATACGCCCTAAGATTTCCAAACAGACGACATCCAACTCGCTCAGTATTTGTAAGAGTGCATCGCCAAATAATTGAAAATGGTTTTGGAAATCTCCAAAGGGATCAAAACATAAATGTTCGTCAGCGCAGATTTACCCGTATGATTCTGCGTGAGTTTGATAGAGATCCGACCACAAGTGTTAGGAGAGTTTCTGGTGCCTTAGGAATTCCAGCAAGCCATGTTCACCGTGTTTTTAGAAATAACCATAGACGTCCTTACCATTTGCAACCTGTGCAAGGACTACAGCCAGGGGACGGAGAACGAAGAATCACATTTTGTCAGTGGATTCTTGATAAAACTGATAATAATAGGGAGTTTTTGAGTAACGTTTTATGGACTGATGAGTCATGCTTCACTAGACGTGGAGTGGTAAATTTTCATAATAAATATATTTGGTCGCATGAAAATCCGATGCAGTTCGGGAAAGAAATTTTCAGCATGAATTTAGTGCGAACGTGTGGATTGGTATCTACCGTAATCGACTATTAGGACCTATCTTTTGCCTGCAAGGCTAAATGCTGCGACCTTCTTGGAATTTTTAAAGGCTGAACATGGACATATGTGGGATGATGTTAGATTTAAGAAGATTGGCCTGGTTCCAGCTTGATGGTTGTCCAGCTCATTATTCGAGAATAGTTAGAAACTGGCTGGACGAAAATTATCCAGAAAGATGGATCGGCCGTGGAGGACCAGTCGCCTGGCCTCTACGATCCCCTGACCTAAATCCATTAGATTTCTTGGTGTGGGGATTTCTAAAAGAAAAGTGTACCAGACTCCCGTAACCACAAGAGATATGCTAATTGACAGAATCAGGAATGCATGTGATGAAATAAGGCCTTATTTGAATAATGCTATACCACGTTCGATCATTCGTAGATGTGAATTGTGTATTGAACAATTGGGTTTACATTTCGAGCAACTACTTTAGATTTTGTATGTTTGTCCTAACTATCTAATAGCATTTTAGTTGTGAATAATTGATTTAATTTGTTAAAAATAATATTGGAAAATTAAACAAATTAATATTCTGTTTTTTGTGTTTATTTGGAGTTAGGAATTATTGCTGTGTTTAAAAACACAATCTAAACGATCATCTTAATTACTTGTAATGCCCAAATCGAAAATGTAAAAAAATATTATTTTCCCATAAATAATTAAAAATGCATCGTACCTTAAAAATCGAATTATCTCAAAAACGGCTAACTATAACGAAAACTTACAGGAGAGCTTTTTTATGTTGAAAAGTACGAAGAATTAGTTTTTTTATTCAAAAAACAAAAAATTCCACTAAGAAAAAAATGTCGGACATTTTAATACACTACAGGTACAGTAAAGAGCGCTCTCTAGCGGCTACAGTAAAACTATGCCCATGGTTCGTTTTGTCGTACCAAAAAACCCTTGTATACCAATTTTCACTGTTATACATCAAATATTGTTCGAAATATTTAAAAAAAACTATTTTAGAAAGTAAACTTAAGCACCCTGTATTTCGGAAGCCACGCGTTTTTCGATCCATGTTTATATAGACTTTATGCATTAATTTTAAAAGTTCTATCGAATCTTAAAGTTATGCAACAATAAACTGAAACACCCTGTAGATGCTCGTATACAACTTTTGTCAAAAGGAACACTTGTGCTGAATATAATCCTTCCTAAATTGTTGACAGCGATTCGTAGGTACTGCAGAGTCAAACTATTTGACGTCATGGTTTTGCCTGAATGGCCTGAAAACGGTGCTAAGTAGCTTGTGAAAGAATTGAATGGGTGCATGAGACATTTCTGTCCCCTACATCGATGATTTAACACCATTGGATTTATTCTCATGAGGTTATAAATATGAAGTAAAAGGTCTATGCCGATAGGCTGATAAACTCTTGTGCATTGAATATAGCTCTATGCCGTGTACTCTAGGATTCAGTAAAGAAATAACAATCTAAACCAGAAGACCCTGTTATCTATTTAATTTATCGATCAAACGAACTTACCTGAAGTTCGATCGTAATTATATGAGGGTCCAGTCCGAAAATATTACATAATTGTGTAGTAGTGGCTTTCCATACTTTTTATCACGAGGTTCAAAGCAAAGGAAAAATGCGCCCGTCCGGTCCTGACTGCCGTTCACCTTGATGATCTAGTGGCGCACCGTCCTATTCGCTTCATTCTTCAAAGTATCCTGATGTATTACCTGCAACTCTCAGGGGCGGGTAGGGGTAGGGTTTGTAATATTTTCGGACTGGACCCTCATATAATTACGATCGAACTTCAGGTAAGTTCGTTTGATCGATAAATTATATTTCGGGATCCAGTCCTCAATATTACATAATTGTGTAGCTGTTTAAAGGAAGTTGCAGTAAGACAGGTGGAAGAAACTTTTATTTTAAGAAAAACGAAAAAGTTGATACAAACGTTAAACAAATTCAAATAACCGTAAGTATATCCTCTATGTTTCTGATGATAATAGATTCAAGACAGATGTTAAATAATTGTCTTTCTCTACTAGAGGTCTATTGTAAAACCTTGCAAAGGTTTGAGAGTCCTGGCTCCAACCAGCTGATCTGCGTATTGCATCTATATGCACCCCTTGTCTTAGCGCACATGAAGTGGAAGCGTGCCTTGAGGAATGGGGTTTGAACATATTTGTGTCGATTCCTGCCTTTGTCATTGTATTTTTTACCCAGCGACTCAAGGTTTGCTTAGTAGCTGGGCCATGTGGTTTATTGAAGGTGAGAAATAGCTTATCACAATCGGCAGGGCGGAGTGGTTTAGTTAGTTCCAGGTACTGATATAGGCAAGAAGCAACACACAAGTTAGGACATTCATGAAAATATGGCAATGACAACTTAGGTTGAAGTGTTTTAGGCCCTGAAGTTTTCACAAAATCGGGGATTTGGATGTCTGCCCCTGAGGTAGAAAATTTAATATTAGGACATCTAATAAGAGCAACAGTCTGGATTCTCTGTCCGGTAGCTAACACTAAGAGAGCAACTAATTTACAGGATACGGATCTTAGATCTTTATCAGGCGGTTTATTTAAAAACTTAAGTACATCTTGAGGATTCCACGTAAAATTATATCTAGGCCTAGGCGGTCTAGTTCGAAAAATTCCTTTCATAAATCGTTTTACCTCTGTATTTGTCCCTAAATCGCTAGAAGTGATAAGGGAAAGAGCCGCCCTATGGGAATTGAAGGAACTATAAGTATTATTTGATGTGTTCATAACCTGCTGTAGGAATGAAATGATATTGGGTACGTCGTATTTAAAAGGGGATATGTCCCTCAGTTGACAAAATTCCCACCAAAGTCTTAGGCTACAGTTGTATTGAGAAATCGTATTGTCACTCAAGGAGTTCATCATGGTGTCTACAGCTTCCGGAGGAATCCCTTTTCGTTGAAAAACTTGCCTGACGATCTGGTCGCCACCAGGATAAGGTTTTCCGATAATGGATGTTTCTTTTGGCTGAAAGGGCAAAGCAGGAGATTACTTGAGGGTCCAAAGTAGATTGGATTTCCTATAATTAATTGTATAAATAATGGGTACCATGGCTGGTTCTTCCAAAGAGGAACCACCAAGATACCTGATGCTTCGTCACTGATAATTTTCTGTAAGGTTCTCAGAACCATTGAAAAGGGTGGGAACGCGTAAAAGTTCAAGTATTTCCAAGAGACAGTGAAAGCATCAATTTCTTCCGAGCTAGGATCTCTTAACCAAGACATGTATCTATCACATTTGTGATTAGCTATGGACGCGAACAAATCGATATCAGGGATCCCAAAAGTTTGAGCTATTGCGTCAAAGGCATGTTGGTTAAGATACCACTCTGTCTCGGTATGCAAAACGCGAGACGCACGGTCTGCTTGCCAGCTCTCTGATGAAGGAATGTAGGAAGCAAATATCCATAAATTTTTTGATTCGCATCACTTCCAGATGGTTCTTGTCAATTCATTTAATTGCGGGTGCTGCACGCTGCCCATTTTATTGACATAAGCTAGTGCCGTAGAATTGTCCGTTCGAATAAGAACGTTGCAATTTGATAAATCTCTGGCAAAACATTTTAGGCCAAAGTATATAGCTCTTAGTGCCAAAATGTTTATGTGAATATTTGATTCTTGTTCCGTCCATCGACCATAGCTACTTTCGCCTTGGCAAAAGGCGCCCCAATCTGACAAACTAGCATCTGTATAGATCTCTCGGTGAAAATGATCTCGTTTAAGATCATTTTTAGCAGTATTGATATGGTGTTCCCACCAATAAAGTTCTTCAATTATCGTCTGGTTAATGCACATAGTTGCATTGTAATCTTGGGAGTGTTGGCACAAAGCAAGGAACTTTTCCTTTTCTAATATTTTGGTATACAACCATCTGTACTTCACTGCTGGGCAAGCGGATGTAAGCAACCCGAGAAACTGGGCTAACTTTACAATTTTACAAGTAGAGTGCGTTTTTTTTAAAAAAACGTTATCCAATTTGAGATTTTGACGTTTTATTGGTGGTAATTCTATGGTCATTTCGATAGAATTAAAAACGAACCCAAAAAATTTAAATTCCGTAGAAGGTGAGAGGACACTCTTTTGCCAATTGATAACAAATCCCAGAGAAATTAGAAGAGAAGCAACCAAACGAATGTTTCTAGAACACTCATCACGTGTTGGTCCCAAAACCAAAAAGTCATCCAGATAAATTACGCAGGGTACGCCCCTGGCTCTCACGTGGTTGACGATTGGTTTCATTAGTAAACTCATATGAAACATCCTTGAAAGAAAATCGTAAATATTTTCTGTGGTCACGATGAACTGCTAGCATATAATAGGCGTCTTTCAAGTCTAGCGTGGCTCCATAGTTGCCACGATGCACTAACTTACTTGCTGTTCGGGCGTCTTCTAGCTGAAAATGCGGAGCGTAGATAAATTCGTTTAATCGCTTTAAGTTTAAAATAAAGCGTTTTCCACCGTTAGGCTTGTCGGTTAAAAAATGGGAGAAACAAACTGCCCAGTTACATTACCGTGACACTTTTCTATAGCCCCAGAATTTAGTAACCTACTAATTTCAGAACCGATTAATTGGTTTTCATCATATGAATGATTAGCGTTATTTGGGATTTGTGGCTGAATAGGTGTTTTAACAAATGGTAATTTATATCCTGAGATCCAACCCAAAACAATACGATTGTCAGTAAGGGTTAACCATTTCTGATAAAAAGAATTCAAGCGACCTGCATAGTTGCTTACCAATTCTAATGTCGTCTCCTCTTCTCTTGTGGTTTGTTCCAATAGGTGTTTTTGTGAAATATGGATGAGGGGCCCCTCTCGTGACTCACTACCCCCAATCGGTGAGTCGGGGGGCGAGAGTTTAAAGACCCTGATGATCTTGAGGTTTCTGTATAGACAGCTCGGGTTTGTCCCCCTCCTCCTTTTTGTGCCCTTCTGGGAGCGAGTGCTGGTTTAGAAGCGCCCACTTTATTCTGATAAGTCGGGAGTTTCAGATCCTTACTCACATTTAGAAGAGATTTTGCAGTTCTTTAGATATTTTTAGACCAGGAACGAGAAGGTTCTTTCGTGTAACCGACATGCGATGGAAGAGATTCGTTAGAATTCGTCCGCTATCACATAGATTAGTAAGGAAATCGCCCTTGAATTGATCTGGCATATGTTCTAAATCAATGAGAATCGTGGAAATTGATCTACCTAGTGCAGCCAGGCCTTTTCCAAGTTGATTTTGCATCTCGACATAAGATGCGTCCACAGAGATGTTTTGTTTTGACGAGGCAGCCTTTACTTCCGGATTCAATTCGGGAGGTCTAAGGAATGATAGTTTTTCTGATGTTTGGTATGCATTAAAAAGCGTTTGAGCATCCGATTTTTTCAAGCCATTAGTCAAAATAGTTTGCCAGATCGTAGTAAGTTGATCGTGCAGGGAGAAAACAGCGCTTTGGTCTGTATTTACATCTTTTCCCATAAGCTTTAAGATGTCCTCAGGTAAGGTTACATCGTTATATAAGATCAAAGTGTCGTCTCCGCAATCCATATTTTCGGTATTTGCTTCTGCACGTGGCAACGTTGCATTCACCAGCTGGAGAGATGGAGATAGCTGCTCCTCATCTTGAACCGGCAAGGTTCGAGCATGGATCGGTGTCATCGGCGATCGAGATTCTCTCTCTCACCGATTACGACGTGAGGAAGAGTGAGAAGCGCCAGAGCGGGAACGGCTTCTCGATTTCGAAATCGATCGACGCGGCATGCGGCGACGGTACGACACGCTTGGACTGCGTGTGTGTTCTGAGCGACGCCTTTGTCGTGACAAACGACTATGGGTTGAATAAGAAGTGGACGGAGATCTTGAATTGCGACGATTAATTAAGGTCTCTAGTTTCTCCATTCTTTCTAATAAGTAGGTATACGTGTCGCAATCATTATTACCCTTGGCGTTGCTCGGTGAGCGATTTTTCTTCTTATGACTCTTGGATTTACCTATAATAATCCCTGAAAAAACGGGCTGAAATAAAAGTAAATTGTATGATGCTTCTAAGGAGTCCCGTTAAATAGGCCCTGAATCTTCTATGTTAAAGGCGAAAATATTTGAGAATAATTCAAAAAGAATTACCTGGGGTATCAAGTCAGGCGATATCACTCGGTTTTTCGTCTCTGTTTATTAGCTGAGGCAGCGAACGCAATGAACCTTGTCGCACAAGCACGAAAACCACAATGAAGCGAATAGGACGGTGCGCCACTAGATCATCAAGGTGAACGGCAGTCAGGACCGGACGGGCGCATTTTTCCTTTGCTTTGAACCTCGTGATAAAAAGTATGGAAAGCCACTACTACACAATTATGTAATATTGAGGACTGGATCCCGAAATATAATTCAAATCTTGTGATATTCCTTATATTCACTACGATCGTGTCTATCTGGTCTATACGAGTTGATTTTTGATAGGAACGCGTTGTTAAGGCCTCGAGCACCCGTCTGTGCATTACGGTTACCGAGAGAACTTTTCAAGAATTTACAAATTAGACGAAGGTTCTCAGGATCGCGTCGTCCTCTCAAACTTCCAGAACTAAATACAATTAAGGTTGAGAGTTGCAGTCGCTCAAGTTTTTCCAATTCGCCGTTCCGTAATTTAGTTTATACTTTGTAAGTACAAGTAATGGTAGAATTCCTTGAGCTAAGACGATTAGTTTCAGTTCTATAGTATGACAATAGGATAGATGTCACCGTAATTGATAGTCTAGGATTCAGACACGTTAGGCTTAAAATGTTGTTGTTGCTAGTAACCTAGTCCTCAGTGGCCAAGTTGTGTTGAAACTAGAGGCAAGGTGAGACGAAGACTGAATCTAGCTTGTCAGTTACCAGTACGATAAAATTAGAATTCTCATATTACGTCGAATATTTGTTTTAATGGGTGATTGTTTTGCTAGTATCTTTTTGGCAACACTGTTTTTGGCAGATGACGCGTGAATCGTGTCTTGTGTCATTGTCAAAATTGTTCAGTTTGGTCTATAATTTAACCACGAATCGACTTACTAACGAACAACGCTTGCAAATTATTGAATTTTACTATCAAAATGCATGCTCGGTTAAGAGAGTGCATCGAGCACTGCTTCCAATTTATGGGCAATTTAGTCGGCCTACTGAGGGAGCTATTCGGAAGCTTGTGACTAAATTTCGAACCCAGTTTATATTATTGGACATTAAACCACCAACACGCAGACGTAGAGTGAAGACTGATGAAAATATTGCGGCTGTATCCGCCAGTGTTAGTGATGACCGTGAAATGTCGACTCGCCGCCGTTCGCAGCAATTGGGCCTCTGTTACCCCGCTACGGGGAAAATTTTGCGACAGGATTTGGGTGTAAAACCTTATAAGATACAGCTGGTGCAAGAATTGAAGCCACACGACCTCCACAACGTTTCCCATTTGGTGAATGGGCGCTGGCAAAGTTGGAGGAAGATCCACATTTTTATCGAAAAATTGTGTTTAGCGACGAAGCTCATTTCTGGTTGAATGGGTACGTTAACGAGCAAAATTGCCGCATCTGGAGTGAAGACCAGCCAGAAGCATTGCAAGAGCTACCAATGCATCCCGAAAAAATCACTGTTTGGTGTGGATTATGGGCCGGCGGCATCATCGGGCCGTACTTCTTCAAAGACGACAATGACCGGAACGTAACTGTGAATGGCGAGCGCTACCGTGCGATGATAACAAAGTTTTTTTTGCCCAAAATGGAAGAGCTGGACTTGGTTGACATGTGGTTTTAACAAGACGGTGCCACATGCCACACCGCACACGAAACAGACTCTATTGAGAGGCGAGTTCGGTGAACAGTTTATCTCACGTTTGGGGCCCGTCAATTGGCCGCCTAGATCGTGTGATTTAACGCCGTTGGACTATTTCTTGTGGGGCCATGTTAAGGCTAATGTCTACAGGGTTAAACCAGCAACGATTGACGCAGTAGAAGCGAATATTGAAGCATTTATTCGTGAGATACCGACCGATATGTTGGAGAGAGTGTGCCAAAATTGGACATTGCGCATGGGCCATCTAAAGCGGAGCCGCGGCCAACATTTACATGAAATAATCTTTAAACATTAAATTATATCGACCGTTCTATCGACTCAAATAAAGATTTAATAGTTTTTTCAAATTTTTTGTGTTTTATTTGAAAATCAAATCCTATACCTCTTAAAAATCACCCGTTATTAACATACAAGGTATTCTTAAAGTCGAAATTTTACTTTATGCAGCGTATAGCTCTAGTAAAACTAAGCATTTGCAACAAGGTAATCAGATAACCGTGTCACTAGATTCTGAAATGATATGCGATATCGAATCCGACCCTGCTCCAGCAAATTACTAGGGAAAAAGACATGGTGTGCATCAGTATTTAACGAAGACGTTGCGCGCTGCGGACGTAAGTTAGTCAACTTGTTTGCTTATAGTTCGGATTTGAAGAAATCTGAAATCTGCATATCCTTTTTATTATTATTCTTCAGATGTTTTCCACAGGCTTTAGTCTGGTAAATATGCTGCATGAACGGGTTAAAGCAAGTTCATATATACTAAGTGACATATAAATCCGAACACCCAGTTTAAATGGTTTTATTTTAATAAAATTTTGTATCAGTTTTTAATAAAGCATAATAAGTAAATGATGAAAATGTCAAAATGATTGCACTGCTTTAAAGCCCTTTGACCTTTAATAATGTGTGAATGCACCCTGATGTGCTACGCATTCTCCAACGCGCCTAGGCATGCTTCTGATCAGGTGGTCAATGTCCTCCTGTGGTATCTCATTCCAGGCAACCACCAACTCCTCTCGAAGTGCTTCTAGAGTCTGAGGAGGACGTTGCAAATTGAGCAGTCTCCTACCCATCATATCCCACACGTGCTCAATTGGGGATAAGTCGGGAGATCTTGGTGGCCATGGTAACAATGTGACATCATTATAATGAAAGAAGTCTATTGTGACTCTTGCAACATGTGTTCGGGCATTATCTTGTTGGAAAGTTGGATCTGCCAGGGTGTCAAGATAGGGTAAAAGATGGGGTTCTAGAACTTCGTGGATATAACGCTGCGCGTTCATGTTACCTCTGATGAAGATTAAAGGTGACCTGGAACCATAAGCTATAGCACCCCAAACCATAACTCCAACAGTGTGATGAACATGTCTTTCAACAAAAAACTGTGGAGTCCTCCTTTCACCACGTCGCCTTCTAACCCTGGCACGACCCTCGTGCATGCCTAAACAAAATCGAGACTCGTCACTAAAGACAATACTGTTCCATTCCTGATCCCAGAGTGACCGTTGTCTGCACCACTCAAGGCGATTACGTCGGTGTTCTCGAGTTAAAGGGACGACCCAGTGTGGCCGGTATGAAAACAAGCCAAAACTTCTCATTTGTCGGTAAACACTTCGCATGCCAATAGGTCTTTCGTGTTCTGCAAACCATTCATTTGCAATGGACCTGGTAGTGGAGAAACGGTCCCTTAAGGCCAATAATCTTAGGCGGCGATATTCACGGTGTGTTGTTCTACGGCGGCGTCCAGTGCCCCTTGCTCTTTGCGTACGGCCTTCTCGAAGCCAGGCCTGACAACACCTAACCACAGTGTCTACACTTCTTTGCACTCTAACTGCAATTGCCCGAAAAGAAAGTCCAGCTTCCCGAAGTCCCACTATACGGCCCCTATCAAACTCACTAAGTTGACGAAATCGTACAGGTCTCCGTACTCTAGGCATTGTAACGAATCGTAAAGGATGTCAAGAACCAAAATCCGCCAACGTTTATTCATTACTGCGGCTGAAATATTCATTTTTAGAGCGTTAGTGAATTAAAAAAAGCAGTATAAAAACCGGAATGTCCAACTGATAAGGCTGAAAATTTTTTCACTTGTTATTTATAGTAAGATAAATACATTCACCAACTTTTATTAAAATAAAACCATTTAAACTGGGTGTTCGGATTTATATGTCACTTAGTATAACTATTGTAAACATTTTCTTACGATGGTTGTGGTGATGAGCGTAAATGCTTTCTGTATTTGGCAATGTATTTAATGGATTCAATCCAAGCAGTTCTAGATATTCAAAATCTGACTCTGAGACTTTTTTGGTCTATTGGTTTTTGCACAGAACGGTTCATTTACAGACTAACTAATACAGTATCGCGGATAGCGTCATGGCTATCAGCCAATCCTTCATGAGATTGTGCCAGTACATTTCTGTGTTAGGAGGAAGTGATAGGTCCATGTTCGCCCGATTTTAACAAGTTGTAGAGCCGCTAGCGCGAGTTGACAGGATTTATACAATGTAACATAAACTCTGTTGTTCTATTCACGCGCCGTCTGTTACTCCGTTGCTGTTTACAGTTTCGCTAACAACTGCCAAATCAAAGTTAGTTGAAGTTGCTTCTCGGATCTGTTGGCCGACCGCCTTGGCTTCAGATTTCCGATAATTGTTGGAAATCCCATTTGGTACCCGCACTTGTCGGGGTATTGTTTGGTGTTTATATGTCTTACAGGCGACTTCACTATTGGGTTAAGATGGTTAATTGGCTAGACGCGAGCAGGTCTAAAATGCAACTACAGGAAACTTTCAGGAACATGCAGCAAACTTAGTATTTCGGAGAATACAATGTCATATAAAAATTCATATTGAGAAGCAAGTTTGAAATAATACTCGACACCGTAGTTGTTCCTTCAGTAAATCAATGCGAGCTCAACCCCCAGCCAAAAAAAGGTAAAATTATTTAATGAGCAAATTGTTTAATTAGTGGCGACTAGGAGATCAACTTCCGCATTTATGGCAGTATAAGGGTGGATTTCACAATTTAACAAACCATTATTCTGCACCAATAGGGTACGAGTACCAAACAGTCCGTTAAATATACCCAATCAGCCTCAAGATCTCTCCGTCAAATTTTTGGCAGCAAATAGCATCAAAGTATTCAAAACAAAACACTGTAAAATATGAAGTGACAGCTTGCCATTGAAATCTTTTCAGTTTATTAAATATTATGAAATTATGTAAAACTGAGCCAACATTTTTAAAAATGCTTGATGTCTGAGTAAAATCTATTTTTTCAGATTAGCTGAAGGTTTTTCCATGTTTACTGCAACTTTTGTAATTCATATGTGATTATATCACCTACTGTGTGCTTATAGTTTATCCTATATTTGCAAACTTGCACTTCCAAACCCTTACATGAAAAAGCCTTTTCACTCAAATTTTTGTTAGGTGTTGCATTTCAACACATTCATACACTTCTCTCCAGTTCCTCAACGATATTTTAACCCCACTGGTCCGAAACTGTTCAACAGTTTCAACATTCTTACATATAATTGCAGTTGCAGTTTTTTGTTTTAATTTCAGTGTATAATCAGTCGCACCATAGGTGGTGGTACATTCAACATAACCACGTATTTAGGGGTTCGTGCAGATTTAACGTGTACACGACAGTGTAATATGTATTTCTTTACAAAAAAATCTTGGAGGGAGCACTTTTATACGGAAATTTGTTGTTAAAAAATTTCATTTTTCACACATAACAAAACAAGTGATCACTAAACATAGAATATAGTGACGTTGTAGAAGAAGAATAGACCAAAGGAGATCGGAATGACATTTGAAATTAGTGTCTCATAATGTTAGTGATGGGAGAATTCATTTGCGATCAGTGGAATGTATTGGAACGGTTAAAAAATATGAATTGAATCGTTTTTACGTTATCTCGACTAAAAGACTGGAATATCTGCTCTGTTTCTGTATATATACTTTTTGTGGTATTGTTGCATAAAGTAGTTGGTTCACGAACTAGTTCCTACAACTGAACGCAACTTAATGAAACGAACTGGAAAGCACATCACTTTTTCAAGTAATCCAAGAAGGGACAAATTGTCATTTCATGACACTAGTGATGGGAGAATCGAAAGCCTGAGATTCGCTTTGCCTCTGTGGCTCAGAGATATCTTCTAATAAAACTAGCGCAGTTTTTGCGTTTAAAATACTCTACTTTAGTTAATACCTTTGATCCTAAAGTTGCTCCCATAACAGTATTAAACAACTCTCATGTCGTGTCGCGTATTTCGAAACGATGTCAAGGGCCGGCAGGGGAAAATCCTTCTCTGAGAACTGAAAAATATTAAACGCGCTGTTTTCAGCCTATTTTATCCTATCCCTTGGGGAATGAAGAAAAGACTACAGTGCTCAGAGATCTTTGTGGCAACGGTTTAGGAGGAGTGGCCATTCACAAGATTACGTGTCTCATCGATCCTTTTCTAACCTCCTATCTAGAACGTTACATAATGCCAAACATGCTTATGAACGAAACTCGTTACCTCCAAAAATGAGAAGAAGCTGTTTCGGTATCTAAGAACAAACCTGAATTAAAAAGTTTCATCACCTCAGATCCGCGACGCTGACGTTCATCTCCACATGGATGCCACCGAATCTGCCAACTTACTGGCAGAGTCCTTTAGTGATGACTTCGTCGATGAGCCTAATGGAGATCTTCTACCGACCACTATCTGCCATAGGTGTCCCAACAGCCTTTGCGAAGTTGAGTTCCTGCCTGAAGATTAATGCACCTGCGAAATCTGAAGACCTCTTCCTCCCCTGGTAAAGATGGGATGACGGCTGCTGTACTTAAAAACTGCGCTTCAGCACTGGCCCTACCATTAAGTTTGATATTCACATCGTCTTTTAGATCTCATACCCTACCCTCATGCTGGCTTAGTGCTTCTGTTACCCCTGTATTCAAAAAGGGCGACAAATCCTCCGCTAAAAATTATCGACCAATAAGTCTCGTTCCTATTGCCGCCAAAATAGCTGAAAGAATCATATTAGATAAGCTCCTGTCATTTGCTTTCGAAAATGACCTTATCCCTAAGAATCAGCATGGATTTCTCCCTGGTCGATCAATAATGACCAACCTTCTCCACTCTCTCAACGATTGGACTCAGTATCTGGACACAAAGACTCCTGTTGATATAATCTACTTAGATTTTTCTAGGGCTTTCGATCGCGTACCACATAGAAGGCTTCTGTTTAAGTTGGAATGTATGGGAATAAGAGGCGAGTTGTTACTGTGGATTAAGGCTTTTCTCACCGGGAGGACTTTCTCTGTGCGCGCCAGTGATAGCCAGTCTCACCTTCATCATGTAGCAAGTGGAGTTCCTCAAGGCTCTGTCTTGGGGCCAGTGCTGTTCCTTCTTTATACAAGTGACCTGCCCGCATTGATTTCCTCCACATGTTCAGCTTATGCCCACGTCACCAAGATTTACAATACTGTCGTAAATTCTGCTATGCTTCAACGAGATCTTGAGATATTGTTTGTCAATGGTCAGTCAGTTGGCTTTTACCCTTAAATCTAACTAAGTGTTGTGTCCTTCACCTCGGGAAGACAAATCCGCGATTTACATACAAGATCTCTGACCACAACATCGAAGCAGTTTCCAGCCACACTGATCTGGGCGTTGTAGTCAACGATCGTTTTTCCTGGTCAGAGCATATTCACCACGTTACATCAAAAGCCAAGAAACTTCTATACATGCTGGAGAGGTCTTTCAAAGGATCCGATGTCAACACTTGCGCCTACATTTACAAGGCATTCGTGAGGCCAATTATTGAATTCGCTGGCCCGGTATGGGACACTGTGCTTCTGCGCGATAGAAATCTCGTCGAATCAGTACAGCGTCGGGCTACTCGTATCCCTTTTGGAGCACGAAGACCAAGCTATGAAGATCGCCTTGAGTTATTCAACCTGACCTCATTCTCTGAGCGAAGACTTCGTGGCGATCTTATAGTTACGTTCAAGATACTTCATGGTTTGATGGGCACCAACCTCATGCATCTATACCGTCTGTCGTGCAGCAATCAATGCGGACACAGCTTCAAACTGCATAAGGAGCCATTTAAAACAACAGTCCGACAGTGGTTTCTTCCCAACCGCATATTCAACACCTGGAATAGTTTACCTGAAAGTGTGGTTGGTGCTACTTCAGTTAATAGCTTCAAAGTGCAGTATGATAGCTGGAGGAGTGTACAAACTTTATAGCTATGAACTGTCTTTTTTAATTTTTTTCTATTTGATGTATTTGTGTTACGTGTCCGTACACTATATTTACTGCATGAGCTTATAGTACTGTGTACTCTGCTCATCTCAATTATCATAATAATAATAATAATATTCAAATACTACTAAACACCTAAATAGCTTTCTGGCCTTTCAATTTCGAAGCTACCAGTCCTCGCTTAGAGATGGTAGCACAGTTAAGGATAGACTCGGGGTATACGGTTACGGATGATGATTCCTCTCGTCATTTCCTCGTCATGAAACCATCGATGCGTAAAGATCGATATTCTACGTCCGATGTATCGATGTCTTCGATACATCAATGTATCGTCTATCGTCGCCATCCCTATATTGTATCCCCACCAGTCACCAGTCAAAAACCTTAACCACCAATATTTTATCACTATTTATAATTCTTTTTAGCTCTTATTTTTCAGTAATTACTAATAATTTTAGGTCTATGTCTACAGTCATTGCATTATGCACCTCGGAGATGTAGGGATTAACATGTTTTACACATATCGGTGTTTTAGGATGGGGACGACCATATTGTTTTGATTGCTTTGAAGAAATTCATTAACAAATCAATTTGTACCAAATGATTACTATTATGATGTGAAGAGAGATGAGGAATTGCTAAAATGTACACCTATAACATGAAAGTTGTCCTGTTTTTTTTGTACAAAAGCATCATGTTGGAATCAAAAAGTGGTCTTGTTTATAATGCAGTCGAATTTTCACGATTTTATTCAACATTTTAATAGAAATCACTGATATTCTGAGACCTTTGACAGCTTCCGTCAAATTGCATTTCGATAAGGTATTTTCCTATTGGTCCATAATAATAATGTTGGTGAAATCGGCCCTTAAACTAGAAAAAAAAAAGAACGTAAAAAAAGTTTGAAGCTGAAGCTACATTCGTAAGCTTTAACAAGCACATTAGCTGCATTAACTGAAAATAGTTAAATTTCAGCTGTGCCATCACGACGAATCTAGGATATCGCAAACGATAAAGACCATCAAGCCCTCCAACCTAAAGCTCGTGGAATTAATGGTAATTTCAAATTTGAAATTTTAGTACTTATATCTCGCACTGTTCATCAAACCGAGAGTTTCTTTACATGTTATATGACATGTATCAGGTAACCAAATAAGTTCGTGCGGTTGCTGTATATTGTACATTGCCATGGATGTTGTTGATCTATAGCGATTGTTTGTTACCTGTGTCACTTCAGTATGAATCCTTCTTTTCTCACATACATAAAAAGCTGCTGAAAATTGTTAAAGGTACAAAAGCTGCAGCGGCAGCGAGAAAAATACGTGCTGCATTCAGAGATGATGCCGTTAGTGATCGAACAGCACAGAAGTGGTTAAAAAATTTTTCTTCAGGAGATCGCAGTTTGAGCGATGATCCGCGCTCAGGGAGACCAAAAATCATGAACAACGAGGATCTTTGACAGGTTGTGGATGCAAATTCCAGGACAAGAACTTGCAGAAATGTTCAGAGTGAGTCCTGCCACTATTCGTTTGCATCTTCATCAGCTAGGAAAGATGTGGAAGTTAAGCAAATGGGTACCACATGAACTGACAAATGATAGCAAATTAAGTCGTCTTGCCATTTGTTCAGCAAACATTTCACGCAACGCTAATGAACCATTTCTTATTCGGTTATTAACCTGCCACAAAAAATGGATCTTGTATACGAATTGTAAGCGTTAATAGCATTGATGTCGCCTACTGATTCGGTACCACACACGCCCAAGGCATCCCTGCACCTAAACAAGGTTTTGTTGTGTTTTTGGTGGACAGCAACTGGAATTGTCCATTATGAGTTTTTAAAGGGGTCAAACCATCACTGCCAACTTATATTGTGAGCAGCTTCAACGAGTACAAGCAGCACTCATCCAGAAACAGCCTTCTTTGATCAATCGGAAGAAAGTGATATTCTTGCGGGATAATGCCAAGCCTCATACCGCAAAAGTGACCCGGGAAAAAATTTCTGAACTCGGCTGGGGAACGTTACCGCACCCGCCATATTCTCCCGATATTTCGCCCAGTGATTATCATCTGTCTTGTCTCTTGACAACTGTATGAGGCACCAACAGTTCACAACTTGAGATGGTGTAATAAATGCAGTCCGCCAATTTTTTGACTCCAAATCGAGACAGTTCTACAATACCGGCCTACAAAAATTGGTTCCACGTTGGCGAAAGGTCATTGAATGTGATGGTAATTACTTCGACGAATAACTAGTGTCTTATTGTTTCCCAATAAAAAATCATATTTTTCTACTGAAAACAGCACGAACTTATTTGGTCAAGAAAAATAATTTCACTTATTTCGGTCGGTCTGTTTGTCTTTCTATCGTTTTGTCGATTGTTCGTCTATAACTTGGAACGTGCGGCTCGGATTTTGATGGAATTACCTACTATGCCAAGGACGAAGAACCTCGGTATTTCGATCCAGTGGTGGCCGGCTAGGGGCAAAAATGGACAAAGACGCGTAAATTCATTTTTTTAGACTCCTGTTAATTTTAATTTTTTAGGGCTTTGAGAATTGGGAGTTGGGGTTGTGGCGAGTAGGGGGTTGTAAGTGTCACATATTTAATATTAGACACGTTCTATCATGATCATTCCAATTTCGGTAATTGCGAAAAATATAATTGACAAAGGTCCGATGTATTATGTGCAAAGTAACTTGCAATCGTTGCATCCAAGACGCCATGTTATGATGCGATGTGTCATCGTTGTGGAGTCCAGTACAGGCTGTGTGAATCACCGGTGACGAAGGTCAACATACTGCTAAAGGGGCAGAATACTGGACTTATATAGGGTGTTTCAGTTTATTATTACTTAACTTTAAGATTCGATAGAACTCCGAAATACAGGGTGTATTAATTTACTTTCTAAAATAGTTTTTTTTAATATTTCAAACAATATTTGATGTATAACAGTGAAAATTGGTATATAAGGGTTTTTTGGTACGACAAAACGAACCATAGGCATAGTTTTACTGTAGCCGCTAGAGGGGACTCTCTACTGTACCTGTAGTGTATTAAAATGACCGAAAATTTTTTGCTTTTTGAATAAAAAAACTGATTCTTCGTAGTTTTCAACATAAAAAAGCTCTCCTGTGAGTTTTCGTTATAGTTAGCCGTTTTTGAGATATTTCGATTTTTAAGGTTCGATGCATTTTTAATTATTTATGGGAAAATAATATTTTTTTTTAGATTTCCGATTTGGGCATTACAAGTAATTAAGCTGATCGTTTAGATTGTGTTTTTAAACACAGCAATAATTCCTAACTCCAAATAAACACAAAAAACAGAATATTAATTTGTTTAATAATCCAATATTATTTTTACAACTAAAATGCTATTGGATAGTTAGGACAAACATACAAAATCTAAAGTAGTTGGTCGAAATGTAAACCCAATTGTTCAATACACAATTCACATTTACGAATGATCGAACATGGTATAGCACTATTCAAATAAGGCCTTATTTCATCACATGCATTCCTGATTCTGTCTATTAGCATATCCCTTGTGGTTACGGGAGTCTGGTACACTTTTTCTTTTAGAAATCCCCACACAAAGAAATCTAATGGATTTAGGTCAGGGGATCGTGGAGGCCAGGCGACTGGTCCTCCACGGCCGATCCATCTTTCTGGATAATTTTCGTCCAGCCAGTTTCTAACTATTCTCGAATAATGAGCTGGACAACCATCAAGCTGGAACCAGGCCAATCTTTTTAAATCTAACATAACATCATCCCACATATTTGCATGTTCAGCCTTTAAAAATTCCAAGAAGGTCGCAGCATTTAACCTTGCAGGCAAAAGGTAGGGTCCAAATAGTCGATTACGGTAGATACCAATCCACACGTTCACACTAAATTCATGTTGAAAATTTCTTTTCCGAACTGCATGCGGATTTTCATGCGACCAAACATGTCGATTATGAAAATCTACCACTCGACGTCTAGTAAAGCATGACTCATCGGTCCATAAAACGTTACTTAAACACTGACAAAATTTGATTCTTCGTTCTCCGTCCCCTGGCTGTAGTCCTTGCACAGGTTGCAAATGGTAAGGACGTCTATGGTCATTTCTAAGAACACGGTGAACATGGCTTGCTGAAATTCCCAAGGCACCAGGAACTCTCCTAACACTTGTGGTCGGATCTCTATCAAACTCACGCAGAATCATACAGGTAAATCTGCGCCGACGAACATTTATGTTTTGATCCCATTGGTGATTTCCAAAACCATTTTCAATTATTTGGCGATGCACTCTTACAAATACTGAGCGAGTTGGATGTCGTCTGGTTGGAAATCTTCGTGCGTATTCTCTGGCTGCTTCTGCTGCGTTTTCATTTACAAAGTTATACACAAAATGAATATCCGATAACTCTTGATTGGAGAATAAAAATGTCATTTTTATAAAACTTACAAAAAAAAAACAGGTAAAAGAAACTAAATTTCGTGCATTCACAATTGCAAAAAAACGTTTCAGGTTTCAACAGACAACAAAACTAACTGTTAACTAATTGACGTTTAACCTATTCTGCTTACAATTTCAAAAATATTTGCAGCCACAGCCTACTTCTAAAAATTATCGAGATACTGACTTTTTAACGTTATTTTATCATAAGTAATTAAAAACGCATCGAACCTTAAAATCGAAATATCTCAAAAACATCTAACTATAACGAAAATTCACAAGAAAGCTTTTTTATGTTGAAAAGTGCGAAGAATCATTTTTTTTTATGTAAAAGGCAAAAAATTGCACTATGAAAAAATTTTCGGTCATTTTAATACACAACAGGTACAGTAGAGAGCGCCCTCTAGCGGCTACAGTACAACTATGCCCATGGTTCGTTTTGTCGTACCAAAAAACCCATGTACACCAATGTTCACTGTTATACATTAAATATTGTTCGAAATATTTAAAAAAAAACTATTTTAGAAAGTAAATTTGAACACCCTGTATTTCGGAAGCCACGCATTTTTCGACCCATGTTTATATAGACTTTATGCATTAATTTTAAAAGTTCTATCGAATCTTAAAGTTATGCAACAATAAACTGAAACACTCTGTATAATTTGTATGTCGACTAACCGTCGGCAGATGTTGATAAGATCTACTGGGTACGGATTTAAATTCTCAAAAATGCTTAGGGCATTCAAAGCCCATATGGCACCTGTGACCAACCACAGTAATGCAAATCTCATATTTTCTTACGGTTTTGATAAAAATAATAAATGTCCTTGTTACTTTGGACTTCGGTCAGGTAGAATTTTCGATCTAGTTGCACGTGTCAAAGGGGGACCGGATGGACAACAGAAAAATGCTGGACTGACCGGTTTACTCAAGATGTGTCGATAATATCGGTTTCAGCCGACGCCTCCTGGTATTTATGTTACGATTCGTACGTTTCACAACATTATGAGCTGATGTTCTCTGATATTACTAAAAGATTATTGGATAAAATTGCTATGCCCAAACAGTTCCAGATACGACTATTTGTCGCGATGTTAAGCAAACAAAATCTAAAATCTCCATCTCCAATTTTGTGTTTGTTTTCGATACTCTAAATAACATTCAGGTCGAATGTATGCGGCCTGCTCCGTTTTCCTGTAAATACCTTTGTTTTTGTTTAAATACACAAACACCTGCTGCCACAACAATTAATTGCTACATAATAGCAGGGGCTGGGATGGCTATCCACTTTACCCCGTATACGAGGGAAATTCAATATTAATTTCCACGTGTAGTGAAACTGATTCCAGATATTAAGGTCTGGATCAGCAGGAAAGGTGTGGAGAAACTGCACAACCGTAGTCACGCTCGGCGAGAGGCTTATTGGTGACAAGCTTGCCAAGGATGTCAATAATATTCCGAATACGAGGGAAATTCAATATGATTCGCCACGTGTAGTGAAACTGATTCCAGACATTGAGGTCTGGATTAGCAGGAAAGATGTGGAGAAACTGCACTACTGTAATGACGCCCGGCGAGAGGCTTACTGCTGATAAGCTTGCCAAGCATGTCTATTTTATTTTTTATTTTTACTTTTATAATAATCTATACACTGCCTGAACAGAGTGATCCAATGAACAGGCAGGGAAAAAACAAAAATTGATACAAAAACAAAACTCTAAACAGTACATGATAAACAAGACATAAATATAAATTATCCAGTTGTTAAAAAACACCTCTTGAGATTGAGAGAGATCCTGTCTAGAAGAAAAGGGCAATCAATTTTTCCATTCAACAAATTACACAAAAATTTAGCAGCTAACAGATTCATACGTTTGACTAAATGATGTAAATTATATCTACTTAAGAGAATGCTATTGCGTATACCCCTTTCAGGGTACGCTCTATCATCTTTAAACCATAAGTATTTCACAAAACGACGTCGGATTCTCTCGGTTTAACAGTGTATATCATAGGCCAGTTACCAGATAATCGAACAGTATTCTAAAATACAAAAGCAAAAAAGTAAAATTAATATATTAGTACTATTGAAACGTCTACTGTTTCTTATAACAAAACCAAGATTTTTTCATACCATATACGAGGGAAATTCAATATTATTCTCCACGTGTAGTGAAACTCTATGGTAGCCAATATATTGCTATCAGTCGCCGCTAGTTGCCACGTCAGGGAGCTATCTTATATTTCATTAGGTTAGTTTCTAAAGGGATTTTGGGACGTCACCATGGCGTCCCGCTGCAGGAAAGCTCTATAGAAGACCTCGAAAGGTTTTGCCTCTTCTCCTGTATCAAAGCTGATCTTGTTTTTATGCATGCTAGGCAATAATTTGCGAGCTGGAGTTCGCATCTGTCATCTGGTCTCCTACGTATCAAAACTACAGAGCGAACATTGTGTGTGTGTACGGTAACTACCCTGAAATAGGTTTTGACCATTTCCCACTGTTAAAGATGATCCGATACAACTAGGGCGTGAATTATCGGTGCTAGGATTCTTACATAGAGTACTGAATAATCAAACCGATTGCCTCTTAATATCAAGTTTTTCGCGTGCCTAGAGCAGGCAGTCGCTGTCAGAATTTGTTTTACCCTGACATTTGTAATAAAAGCATTGAGTTTAAATCGCCGTTAAGTACATATAGAGATGTTTCAATGCAATTTGTTCTGTATTTGAAATTTTTCTGACCGAGAAAACACTGTAACAGATTGTTACTAGGATTGATACCTTAGTGTGTCAGAATCAATATGTTATGTGTTTTTCTTTTTTTAAGTTCCGCTATTGTTAATTTATTGAAAAATATCAGTTGCATTTGTGTATTCCTCCCCGTATATACGCGTTCCTCTTGCCTCACACCCTATTGGCCGTTGTTTCACCTGAGCGGAAAATTCCAAACAGCCAGGATGGATGTATCTCCCGATTCCATTTGTGTAAACTGCGGGGGAACAAACGTCGATTGTTTGGTTTGCTTATTGTCCACCATTTTGGCACTGATATGCTGGTTGTTTGTGGGTAAATAAAAGTTGTAGAACAGGTGCCTTCTGACTGCAAATATACTAAGTAACATATAAATCCGAACACCCAGTTTAAATGGTTTTATTTTAATAAAAGTTGGTGAATGTATTTATCTTACTGTAAATAACAAGTGAAAAAATGTTCAGCCTTATCAGTTGGACATTCCGGTTTTTATACTGCTTTTTTTCAATTCACTAACGCTCTAACAATGAATTTCAGCCGCAGTAAAGAATCAACGTTGGCGGATTTTGGTTCTTGACATCCTTTACGATTGCTTACGATGCCTAGAGTACGGAGATCTGTACGATTTCGTCAACTTAGTGAGTTTGATAGGGGCCGTATACTGGGACTTCGGGAAGCTGGACTTTCTTTTCGGGCAATTGCAGTTAGAGTGCAAAGAAGTGTAGACACTGTGGTTAGGTGTTGTCAGGCATGGCTTCGAGAAGGCCGTACGCAAAGAGCAAGGGGCACTGGACGCCGCCGTAGAACAACAGACTGTGAAGATCGCGGCCTAAGATTATTGGCCTTAAGGGACCGTTTCTCCACTACCAGGTCCATTGCAAATGAATGGTTTGCAGAACACGGAAGTGTTTACCAACGAATGAGAAGTTTTGGCTTGTTTTCATACCGGCCACACTGGGTCTTCCCTTTAACTCGAGAACACCGACGTAATCGCCTTGAGTGGTGCAGACAACGGTCACTCTGGGATCAGGAATGGAACAGTATTGTCTTTAGTGACGAGTCTCGATTTTGTTTAGGCATGCACGATGGTCGTGCCAGGGTTAGAAGGCGACGTGGTGAAAGGAGGAATCCACAGTTTTTTGTTGAAAGACATGTTCATCACACTGTTGGAGTTATGGTTTGGGGTGCTATAGCTTATGGTTCATCAGAGGTAACATGAACGCGCAGCGTTATATCCACGAAGTTCTAGAACCCCATCTTTTACCCTATCTTGACACCCTGGCAGATCCAACTTTCCAACAAGATAATGCCCGACCACATGTTGCAAGAGTCACAATAGACTTCTTTCAACATAATGATGTCACTTATCTCCAATTGAGCACGTGTGGGATATGATGGGTAGGAGATTGCTCAATTTGCAACGTCCTTCTCAGACTCTAGAAGCACTTCGAGACGAGTTGGTGGTTGCCTGGAATGAGATACCATAGGAGGACATTGACCACCTGATCAGAAGCATGCCTAGGCGCGTTGGAGAATGCGTAGCACATCAGGGTGCATCCACACATTATTAAAGGTCAAAGGGCTTTAAAGCAGTGCAATCATTTTGAAATTTTTATCATTTACTTATTATGCTTCATTAAGTATTTATACAAAATTTTATTAAAATAAAACCATTTAAACTGGCTGTTCGGATTTATATGTCACTTAGTATATTTGCGAACAGAATCCTCCCTTTTCAGTTGAACCACAATAAAAATCACACGTAATTAAAGGTTATTCCTTAAAACAACGTAAATTAATAAATAATAGTTAAAAAACACGCTTTTATAACTAACCGAATTAAAAAGTAGAAATAATTTGGGAAAGAATAATCCTAACTTAACATATAAGATTGGCAAACATACTTTAGAGACTTCACACAGATCTTGTTCTGACAGTTAATGACCGGCTCACCTGGTCGGAGCACAATCAGAACATCACCTCTAAGGCAAAGCGGTTGCTATATATGATTGAAAGATCATTTAGCGGTTGCACCGTTAGTACCTCCTCCTTCTTGTACACAACTTTCGTACGACCTCTACTGGAGTTTGCTGCTCCGGTAAGGGATTCAAACCTTGTTCGCGATAGCAGCTTATTAGAGGCCGTTCAGCGTCGTGCTACACGTATACCTTATGGCACACGTAAGCCGAGTTATGAAGACCGCCTCGAGTTATATATCCTGTCTGCTTTTGCTGATAGAAGAATGCGAGGAGATCTCATCATCACTTTCAGAGCACTGCATAATTTGTTTGGTGTGGACATGTCGCATCTGTTTCGTCTGGCAACGAACAATCTCAGAGGCCATAACTTCAAATTGCAGAAGGAAGCTTTCAGAACCTCTACTCGTCAGCGCTTTATCTCAAACCGTGTCTTCGACGCATGGAACAGTCTTCCATCTTATGTAGTCAACTCGGCATCCGTCAACAGTTTCAAAAACAATTATGATAGACACCGCAGTGCTTAACATATTGTTCCCATTCTGTGTATGTCTACTTCAGAAGTGCTAAGATTTTCAAATTGTTATATTTCTTTGTCTGTCCACTATTATCTATTATGTATTTGAGTTTATAGTACTTGTAACTCAACTCAAATTTGTTGTTCAATAATAATAATAATAATTACAAAGAGCTTATATTACAGTAGTGGATGGTCCAACAATCAATCATAATTAATTACTTCAAAATAAAAATATAATAAAATCTAAGTTATTAACAGAATACTTCAATTCAGACTAAAAAGCTTTTTAAATAATTTTTGCTTATAAAAATAATGAAAAACTGTCAAATTATTGCATGGTCATCGGTCCTTGATACGTGTGCAAAGTTTTAAATTAATCAGACTTCTTGAAATTGGTGAAAATTATGCTCAAAGATTCCGTTACACACATACAAGCTAATAAAAGCGTGTTAAAAAGAGCACCATGCGCTAATATGTGTGTATCTAATTGGGCAAAATGGTTGGAGGCTGCCCCTTTTCGCCACCACCTTGGTACTTGACTATCTTATCTTAGATTTGAATTATCCTTTTTGGATGTTGCTATCTATACGTCAAGTCCTGATTTACAAACTACGGCTTCCATACATTTTTCTGGAAGTTGCAGAGGAGTATCCTTTTGATAATAATAATTTTGAAGTAGCTACTTGTAGGATTTTTGATCTACGTCACGGAAATGCTTTTGATTAGTATAATTTGTTAAACTTCAATCAACAATGACAAATAATACAGTTTATCCAATATTGGTGCATGTTTTAGCATTGCGTGCTAAAGTTACTCTGTATCTACAGGGTGTTTCAGTTTACTGTTGCATAACTTTAAGATTCGATAGAACTTTTAAAATTAATGCATAAAGTCTATATAAACATGGTTCGAAAAATGCGTGGCTTCCGAAATACAGGGTGTTTAAATTTACTTTCTAAAATAGTTTTTTTTAAATAATTCGAACAGTATTTGATGTATAACAGTGAAAATTGGTTTGCAAGGGTTTTTTGGTACGGCAAAACGAACCATGGGCATAGTTTTACTGTAGCCGCTAGAGGGCGCTCTCTACTGTACCTGTAGTGCATTAAAATGACGTAAAATTTTTTTTAGTACAATTTTTTGCTTTTTGAATAAAAAAACTGATTCTTCGCACTTTTCAACATAAAAAAGCTCTCTTGTGAATTTTCGTTATAGTTAGCCGTTTTTGAGATATTTCGATTTTTAAGGTTCGATGCATTTTTAATTATTTATGATAAAATAACGTTAAAAAGTCAGTATCTCGATAATTTTTAGAAGTGGGCTGTGCCTGCAAATATTTTTGAAATTGAAAGCAGAATAAGGTTAAACGTCAATTAGTTGACAGTTAGTTTTGTTGTCTGTTGAAACCTGAAACGTTTTTTTGCAATTGTGAATGCACGAAATTTAGTTTCTTTTACCTGTTTTTTTGTAAGTTTTATAAAAATGCCATTTTTATTCTCCAATCAAGAGTTAGCGGATATTCATTTTGTGTATGGCTTTGTAAATGGAATCGCACCAGAAGCAGCCAGAGAATACACACGAAGATTTCCAAACAGATGACATCCAACTCGCTCAGTATTTGTAAGAGTGCATCGCCAAATAATTGAAAATGGTTTTGGAAATCTCCAAAGGGATCAAAACATAAATGTTCGTCAGCGCAGATTTACTTGTATGATTCTGCGTGAGTTTGATAGAGATCCGACCACAAGTGTTAGAAGAGTTTCTGGTGCCTTGGGAATTTCAGCAAGCCATGTTCAACGTGTTTTTAGAAATGACCATAGACGTCCTTACCATTTGCAACCTGTGCAAGGACTGCAGCCAAGGGACGGAGAACGAAGAATCACATTTTGCCAGTGGATTCTTGATAGAACTGATAATAATAGGGAGTTTTTAAGTAACGTTTTATGGACCGATGAGTCATGCTTCACTAGACGTGTAGTGGTAAATTTTCATAATCAACATATTTGGTCGCATGAAAATCCGATGCAGTTCGGGAAAGAAATTTTCAGCATGAATTTAGTGTAAACGTCTGGATTGGTATCTCTACCGTAATCGACTATTTGGACTCTACCTTTTGCCTGGAAGGTTAAATGCTGCGACCTTCTTGGAATTTATAAAGGCTGAACATGCAAATATGTGGGATGATGTTATGTTAGATTTAAGAAGATTGGCCTGGTTCCAGCTTATTCGAGAATAGTTAGAAACTGGCTGGACGAAAATTATCCAGAAAGATGGATCGGCCGTGGAGGACCAGTCGCCTGGCCTCCACGATCCCCTGACCTAAATCCATGAGATTTCTTTGTGTGGGGATTTCTAAAAGAAAAAGTGCACCAGACTCCCGTAACCACAAGAGATATGCTAATAGACAGAATCTAGAATGCATGTGATGGAATAAGGCCTTATTCGAATAATGCTATACAACGTTCGATCATTCGTAGATGTGAATTGTGTATTGAACAATTGGGTTTACATTTCGAGCAACTACTTTAGATTTTGTATGTTTGTCCTAACCATCCAATAGCATTTTAGTTGTAAATAATTAATTTAATTTGTAAAAAATAATATTGGAAAATTAAACAAATTAATATTCTGTTTTTTGTGTTTATTTGGAGTTAGGAATGATTGCTGTGTTTAAAAACACAATCTAAACGATCATATTAATTACTTGTAATGCCCAAATCGAAAATGTAAAAAAAAATATTATTTTCCTATAAATAATTAAAAATGCATCGAACTTTAAAAATCGAAATATCTCAAAACGGCTAACTATAACGAAAACTCACAAGATAGCTTTTTTATGTTGAAAAGTGCGAAGAATCAGTTTTTTTATTCAAAAAGCAAAAAATTGCACTAAGAAAATTTTTTCGGTCATTTTAATACACTACAGGTACAGTAGAGAGCGCCCTCTTGCGGCTACAGTAAAACTATGCCCGTGGTTCGTTTTGCGTACCAAAAAACCCTTGTATACATCAAATATTGTTCGAAATATTTAAAAAAAACTATTTTAGAAAGTAAATTTAAACACCCTGTATTTCAGAAGCCACGCATTTTTTGAACCATGTTTATATAGACTTTATGCATTAATTTTAAAAGTTCTATCGAATCTTAAAGTTATGCAACAATAAACTGAAACACCCTGTATAAGGTTGTTACCTGTGATCTTTTATTAATTTTTTTTCATTTTTCTCTTTGTATTGACCTTCCATATATACTTACTGTATCAAAATCACCAATAAATACTTCTACTAATACATTCGTTTGTTTTACATCGATGAAACGCTCTTCTTTCCTTTGCTATGAACGTACCCCACGGTGCTCGCTCAAATCCAAAGTTTGACGTACATATATACGGTACCCTTTTTCGCAAAGTAGGTCATCGACGTGTTCGATATACAGGTCATCAAATTGGCCAGCGTCCGGTGGCGAACAAAAGCCGCCAGATATATTTCATTATCTCCGTATGCCGAAAGCACTCGTTTAGACGGCTTTTCGTTGAGCGACGAACGCCAGCTCCGTTCGCGGTTCTGGTTATAAGCGCTCCTGTCGCCAAATTCGTTGTATTTTTAATTAGTAATTTCACCAAAATTTAATTAAAAATGTGGATTCGAGCGTCGCTACCGAGCGCTGCTCATCGACGCTGCGTATTGGTTGTATAGATGTGTACGGACCCCAAATAGTAGGATCAGTCTGCATTCCAACTAGCTTCTGCCTTCTTTAATAGTATGAAGAAATAGAGCATTTCGCCTACAAAAAAGTAAATAAGAACATTCACATGGTGTTTTTTAAATTACGTTATTTTTCTCTCACTTTTGCAATATGTTTATACATTATCCCATAAGCGAGAAACTATCTGGCAATAAAGCAATCATTATTATTAATATAGAAAGGAAAAGCAGAATAGGCAACCTGTGCTCCGACAAACATATTTTCTTGGCAATATTAGAAAGTTCAGCGAGAGGGTTCTTCGAAAATGACAATTGCCGGCAAAGCGTCAATTTTCTGGAAAGGCTGGCAGCATTGCTCAAAATGTCTGAACATTAAAGAGTGATTTTGCTTTTCTAGGTCTGTATACTTTCATTATATCGGTACGGTTTCCCAATTTAGCCGTTTTGGTATAATATACTAAAATGAGCCGTACTTTAAATGTTGTCCTTTTGTATGCGAGCAACTGTTTGTAACAGTTGTTGTGAGAGGTTAACAAAAATTAGCTTTGTACTACGTACTACAGGCGCATAAAAATGATCGATAAATGAAGAGGATGTTACAGAGCAACATTACAATTCGGAGGCAAAGTACTTCATCTGAGGATGGTTGAACTTGAGATCGTTATAATGCGCGCTGGGAGATGAAAGTATGGTCGACTGATTAAATTCCAAACATTAAGATATTTAGAAAAGCAAACTAAAGCATATCATACTAAAATGAAGAATGAACTGACCTGTTAGGCAAGTAAATGTTGAAAATGGCCACCATGACTCTCCATGCAATTATAAAGATTTTTCTTATATTGAAATCGTAATATGTTAACGATTGAAAATTTGGTAGATAGCACATAAGGACCATTCGAAAAGTATAATTATGAAAACAAAAGTTATTCTGAAAACCTACAAGTTTAAGGCCATAAGCGGAATATTACACGATCTAGTCACAAAAGAGACATATCTGCTTGAAATCCAAATTTTCTCTAATCTCAAATTGCTGATTATTTGACCAATCCGACACGGCAGACCTTTTCTGCCAGCAGACATTCGTCAGAAAATTTCTAATAAAAGAGCTGCAATTAAGCAAGCGAAAAGGTCTTTTCATCCTGATGACATTCGCAGAGCGACGAATCTTGTTCATGAAGTAAGAAATGCTCTTCATGAATTCCGCAATGAGCAATGGAACGACTTTCTGGCGGGGATGCTTGACTCAAGCATTCCTCTCTGGAAGGTGGCGAAGTCGCTCAAAAACGGAAAGCGTGAACAAATCCCACACATTCATGGTCCTGGAGGCATTGTCTTCAGGACAGAGGAGAAGGTTGAGGTTTTCGCCGATGCCATGGAAAGACAGTTCTCTCCCAACTATGATCTTGATAATGACCTCGACGAAGATCTGTCAGGAGATATTTTAGGGCCAACGGCGTCAGTGACAGTCGCGCATTCGTTGATGATTTTATCTTCATCAGAAGATTCTTATTCAGAAGCTTCTTCAACCGAAGATTTGCTTAGCACATCAGCGGTATCTCCTGAGATCCCGCATTGTACACCAGCAGAGATTCAAGGTCATATTAAAGACCTTAAAGTGCGTAAACCATCTGGGGAGGATCAAATCACTAATAAGGCGCTGAAGCTGCTTTCGCGGAAGTCCTTAACTTATCTCGTGGCAATAGTCAATGCCATGCTAAGGATCCAGTACTTCCCATCCGCGTGGAAGACCGCTGAAGTTATAATATTCCAAAGAAGGTGGGTTCGATATTTCCCCAGGATTATCGTCCCATTAGCCTGCTGTCAGCTGCGTCTAAGCTCGCTGAAAAGGTGATTCTACGTCACCTTGAGAATTTCTCGTCAGATCACCATGTGATTCCTGACGTGCAATTCGGTTTTCGGTCTGAACATAGTACGTAGCTACCGGCGGTTAGGCTGGTGGAACGTGTAACCAGAGGATTCATCCTTAACGAAAGTACTAGCATCTTGCTTTTGGATGTCTCAAAAGCATTTGACAAGGTGTGGCACGCGGGCCTCTTGTATAAAATAATCCAAAAGGGCTTCCCTTTTTGGCTTCTAAAACTACTGAATTCCTTCCTTGAAGGTAGGAAATTTCGGATCAAAATTGACAATGTCCTGTCGACAACACGGCTGATTACAGCCGGCGTCCCTCAGGGTTCGGTTCTTGGACCTATCCTCTACTCACTGTACATCCATGACGTCCCTAGTCCCAGCAACTGTGAAGTCTATCTCTATGCTGACGATACTGCATTGGTGGCTCAGTCGTGGTCTGGTGACCTAGTCCATGACAGGCTGCAAAGTGCGGTGGAGGAAGTATTAGATTGGGCGGATCGGTGGCTAATTAAAATAAACCATTCGAAAACGCAGGCAATCTACTGTACAAAAAGACGTCGCGGCGTTCCGTCTGAAGTTTCAATGAATGGACTTCGTATACCATGTTAATCGTCCGCTAAGTATCTCGGTGTCATTCTGGACAAAGGGATGACTTGGCGGAACCATATGGAAGCGCTAAAAACTAAATTCCAAATTACGTTTCGGCAGCTTTACCCATTATTATGTAAACGGTCAAAATTAAGTTTGATTAACAAGAGTCGACTCTATAAGGTGGTCATAAGACCAGCAATGACTTACGCATGTGCAGCTGGGTGTTTTATTGCTAAAACACACATGCGAAATCTGCAGGTGCTGCAAAGCAGGACGTTGCGCACTATTGCTGATGCCCCATGGTATGTCTAACGAAACTCTACATAGAGACCTCGATGTCCCTTACCTAAAGGACTACATTAAGCAACAGGCGCAGCGGCGCTATAGCCTAGCGGAATCGCACAGCAACCCTCTGTTGCGTGAGTCAGTGGACTACACAGTCGAGCAAGTTCGCAAGCACAAAAGGCCGCGGCTCGCATTGTAATCAAAATTAACTCGTGAACTTAGAACAACCAAAATTGGAGCATTTTTACACAATCTTTAGAAAAAATCAAATATTCTTAGACCATACCAAAATCTGTGAAGTGATTTTAACAATGCCTAAACGCTGCCTATCCTAAAAGATTCTTTTCTTCCCCTTTGCTCTCGTTCTTCCTTCTCTCCTTTCCTTCCCCTTTTTTTCCTTAAAATTGTCTGGTTTCTGGGTTACCAGACCTGACAGACTTACAAACTGACACTGTGACTCAAGAGCTAATGTCCCACGGACCGCTCTGACAACCAACGATGACTTGACTTGATTTGACCAATCAATGGTGTGTTGGACATAGATGCAAGCTATCTTTACAGCCTAGTCTTAATCAAAGCTTGAAATAAAGACAATGAATCGTCGTTTATTACGCCCGAGATACATATAAAATTCCACCTACGAGTGGCTACAAGGGTGAATCGAAAACTTATAATACATGATCTGAAGTAATCATAAAAATTAATAACTTGACCGAACTATATCATCCGGTGCCGGCAGTTACAATCGTTGCTAGGCAAACAGATATCTGGTCGATGAACATAGATTAATTTGAAGATAGCAGACACCTCGGTTACTTTCCCACACTAGGTGGAGAAGAAGCTAGTGGTCTGAAAGTTCAGACCTAATGGCATAATAATATAATAGATAAAAGCTATTAATACAGGGTGATCCAAAAGCCTCGGAACAGCCTATTATTGATAGTGGGTAAAGGTTAAGGATTTTTCCGCGGGTATTAAGAGATGACCTTGAATTTGACCTTGGGCGTAACCTTGAAGGTCAAGTCAAGTTCTTGACATTGTCTGGTTTCCAAGCAACCAGCATGCGTAACATGTGAAAAACCTATCAAACGTAAAAAAACCTATAAGATACCTTGTAAACTAGGTAGTTTTTAGGGCGCAAACAGTCATTCCAGGTTTGCTCACTAGGATCGTTGTGAACGACCATCTCAAGAGGAATCACTCGACTAAATTAAACGCATTATTGGTTGCATATGTTTTGTTAGGCCAAATGGTCATTGTCTGTAGTTTCTATCTCTGAGAAGAAAGTTGGTTGAATAGCAAGATCGCATCTGGATGATTATGTATATTGGCCTGAATGTGTATAAAATCAGTGATAGTTGCTGTGTTAGAAAATCATTACTGAATATGCTGCCAATGAAGTATCTATATCTATTGGCTGTGCCCGATGGCTTATTTTTATGTTGCGGTTTCTGAAGAGAGCTTATCTTCAAAGTTATAAATTACGAAAAACTGAGGAGAATTACGGGAAATCATCACCGCGCCCGCGTGGTGTGTAATTACTGTTAGCATGTATATGGCTTGTAATTCGACAGTGTACAGTGAATATAATTATTTTTTACCTCTCTTATTTTTAAATTCAGCAAATTTGGAAGTGGATCCGCAACTAATTTCTAGCTTTGAATCTCAATTAAGTGTATTTGAGACCAGAACCCAATGTAATTATCATCAATACATACAACTTACAACTTAGACCTCCAGTAACGCCATCTCAGAGGCAGATTTTACATCCCTTCAGAATCCAAAGATTGATAACAAGCCTCATGACGTTAGGCAACACGTACAACTAAGTGCTAAGTTAATATCTTGTACAAAAACCTACATAATGTCAAAAAAAAACAGTATAATGTCAACAAAAATCGACATAATGTCACTTTTCAAGATTCGTGATACCCGTGCAGGACTGACATATTGGACTAACGCATATTTGGCACTGACTAATGGGCAAAGGTCGTACGGACAAACAAATGACTGATAGTATGGTCCAGTCAAGGTATAGACGATACAAGGTCATGGCCAAGGTCAGTTCCATGGGCAGGGAAACTGAAGCTACATAACGTATTTAGTATCTCTTTTTGCTCCATCTTTAGCAACGTCTCTAAAACTGAGCCAAACAATGATTTTTCACGATGACCGTGATGAAAAGGCTCAAGGTTACAATAATTTCACCAAAGGTCATAGCAAAATGTAAGATTATTCGTTCTATCTATTTCCGCGGAGAAAGTATAGCGTACTATTGAAGGAAATCGTCTTGGCATTGATTTGACCATCAAGGCCATCGTAGAGTTTGGTTTCAAGGCCATCCGTGGATAAATAGAATCTCGTACGGCCTATAAATTCTCATTTATGCATGATCTTCGAAAATAAGCCTAAAACCTCTGAAAACGAGTGGTTTGGTTCCAAGGTCATCAGTCAATAGACAGAGGGACATGGTATCTCCTGGTGGCCTTACAAACAAGCGTTTTCACGACGAGATTCAAGGTAAAAATAGTTTTTACCCAAGGTCATATCTGAATGTAAAATTTTCCGCTCCAATCGTTTCAGGGGTTTAAAGTGAATGATCCAATTCAAAACCGTACTGACCTTGATTTGACCTTCAGGGTCATGCCCACGGCCAAAAATAGCCAGGAAAAAATCTTCTGCTATCTTACATTTATCACATCTCTTGAATGTTCTCAAATATCTTGTTGTTCCGGGGCATTTTTATCATTCCGGATATACAAGGTCTTAAGCGAGCTGTGTCGTAGAACTAGGACTAGAGATATTAAGCGCCGCGGTATGCAACACTCCAAGGAAGAAGATGCTATTTGTTGGGGAAAAGTTGTTTATAGTACTTATTTATTTCACCCGATATACTTGTAGGTATGTGGAGCATTCTGAATATCGATCTGGGGCTTCATATGATGCTCTGGGGCTTTATCCTAGGCTTACATAGCAGGTTCTGAATTTTTAAACGGTGGGTTCGTTTATGAAACAAGAGAACGGTAGAGAGCCAGATATATTAAAAACAGTGAGTTGTCTAATTTCACGTGTTTTATTCAAAGAGCCTACGAATAAACTTGGATAAGGGTACACGCGCAGAAAATACCTCTTTGAGTGTGCGCTCCCGCCATTTCATTGAATTTGTATTGTTTGATGGCACATTCGCCATATATTCATATGTTAGAACTTAAAGGATAGCCAACCTAATGCTATATTCCCGTGTTCAGAAAATTATCCGATGTAAAATGAGATACCGTAGCGTGATTTATCAGAATTTTTCACAGCTATTTCTTATTTACTAAGTATACTTTGAAAGGGTTAATATCTCATAGATAGCGTTCACAAACCACGAAGGTATGCGTCGGGTAAGACGAAAGGCTCTGCTGATTTGTGGTCGAAGCCAAAACCTTGTCCATAATCCATTCTTGGGCCGAAGCCAAAGCTAAAACCTCGGCCGACCATTAGTAAATAGTAAAACAAGAGTATAACAGAAATCAGTCATTTTGCACCGCTTTGCGTTAGGATGATGTAAATATGAACCCAAAAGAACCTGAAAATTTCGACATTTAATTCGAAGCTCAGTTTTATTCGGGCCTAGGCCCATCCCTGAGTTAAATCGTGATACCAAGTACCACGCTAATCTGACGGTACCATTATATAATGTGCTATTATAATATTTTCTTTGAATTTAGAAATGTACTTGTAGTATTGAAAACTAGCTCAATTCACTAACTTTTTGGTGGAAACAAATGGCTGATTTGTCGATTCATTGAAGATGAACAAACGAAAATTGTCTGGTACTTGATAGGCAGGCTTATTCAAACTTGTTTACAAAGATGGGTGGAAACAAGATTTCCGAATAGAATAAAAAGTTTCTCACAGCCTAGGAATATAGAAAATAAATATATCATTCTGCGTAACCTTCAAAAGTTTCTACCGCTGTTTCCGTAAAACTTTTTGATTTAGGTCAATAATTTAAACAGCGTATGTTTACAGAACAAACTTCAAAGGCGGTTACGATATCGCAGCAGGCACAATGTAAGAAGACATAAAAAAATCAAAGGACTTAGTCCAGTTTATGTGAGCATTGCAAGAGTTACACTGTGGCTAGATTTAGAAAAAGTGCAGAATTCAAGTAGCTCATGTTTATAGAATGCTATTCGTTTTGGACTTCGGAAGATTTGAAAAAGAAATCAGAGATAACGATACTCCTATTCCCACAAATAGAAAAAAGCCAGTTGGGTTTGGAGACCAATATAATGATAATGTCTGGCGTCGGCATCTGTGATTTTGTTAGCATTGAACAAATTATTTCTTTAACGATTCTTAACCACGACATAAATAAGAGATACATTTAGTTGTATAAAATAATCAGAAGGAATATCTAAGTAAATGGGTTTAAAATGACTTCACTTTCCAAAAAAATGGATGACTGAAGTAACAATAATTTTTCTAACTTAGGATACAAGGGAAAATATGTATAAATCACATCTTCTAGTTGTAAAGCTAAAGTCGTGCATAAAATATTCATTTATTTCATTGTCTATAACAATGCTTCTAGCTTTCAAAGTTAATTTGAGGTGATCACAAAGAGAAAAAAGGAATACATTCCTATACAAAAATACAAACGGTAATGTGACTATTAAAAGAGCCTCTAAACAGACTAAACATTAAGTACATATTTTTCAACATAACTTCATATTCAGGCACGTGTCCTTCGTGGTTACAGGAATAACTGTAACTAGATATACTAAGTGACATATAAATCCAAACACCCAGTTTAAATGGTTTTATTTTGTATAAGTACTTAATGAAGCATAATAAGTAAATGATAAAAATTTCAAATGATTGCACTGCTTTAAAGCCCTTTGACCTTTAATAATGTGTGGATGCACCCTGATGTGCTACGCATTCTCCAACGAGCCTAGGCATGCTTCTGATCAGGTGGTCAATGTCCTCCTGTGGTATCTCATTCCAGGCAACCACCAACTCCTCTCGAAGTGCTTCTAGAGTCTGAGGAGGACGTTGCAAATTGAGCAATCTCCTACCCATCATATCCCACACGTGCTCAATTGGGGATAAGTCGGGAGATCTTGGTGGCCATGGTAACAATGTGACATCATTATGTTGAAAGAAGTCTATTGTGACTCTTGCAACATGTGGTCGGGCATTATCTTGTTGGAAAGTTGGATCTGCCAGGGTGTCAAGATAGGGTAAAAGATGGGGTTCTAGAACTTCGTGGATATAACGCTGCGCGTTCATGTTACTTCTGATGAAGATTAAAGGTGACCAGGAACCATAAGCTATAGCACCCCAAACCATAACTCCAACAGTGTGATGAACATGTCTTTCAACAAAAAACTGTGGATTCCTCCTTTCACTACGTCGCCTTCTAACCCTGGCACGACCATCGTGCATGTCTAAACAAAATCGAGACTCGTCACTAAAGACAATACTGTTCCATTCCTGATCCCAGAGTGACCGTTGTCTGCACCACTCAAGGCGATTACGTCGGTGTTCTCGAGTTAAAGGGAGGACCCAGTGTGGCCGGTATGAAAACAAGCCAAAACTTCTCATTCGTCGGTCGCCCGAAAAGAAAGTCCAGCTTCCCGAAGTCCCACTATACGGCACCTATCAAACTCACTAAGTTGACGAAATCGTACAGATCTCCGTACTCTAGGCATCGTAACCGATCGTAAACCAAATCCGCCAACGTTGATTCTTTTGATAAGGCTGAAAATTTTTTCACTTGTTATCTACAGTAAGATAAATATATTCACCAACTTTTATTAAAATAAAACCATTTAAACTGGGTGTTCGGATTTACATGTCACTTAGTATATTTGTATAATTATCATAATAATTCAAGATATTATATTACAGCACTTGATATTATAAAGCAAAGCACACAATGCATAATAACAGAACTCACTAATTGGCGATTCCAGATAATAAAAGGGACATTGTAAATACGTAATATTCAAAACAACAAGGAAAATTGGGTTACAATGCTATCCAATTTAAATCTGATTTTGCAACAGCAATTTGCTTTACTCTTTGTCTTGCTGACTCTGGAATATCATGAACAATTTTGTACTAGTAGAGGGAGACTGAACATCAAACACAACAGATATTTGTAGTCAATGTCTGATGCGCGGTGAAAGCTGGAAGTGATGAATCAAACTGTCCGTGGCGTTGTAAATTGTTACGGACTTCGGCTAGGCTATCTTGTCTTTTGTCTAGACTTACACTTGCTGAAATGACGCCAAAAACAACGTCAAATTGAGTTTGCTTAACTTTTAAGAATCTGTCCTCGGAGTAGCATTAAATGCCTTTCAACTGCTCTATATGAAATGCGTCTGAGAAATTGTCCTCTGATTCCGGCTTACTCAACAGAAAAAAACGTCAACGACATACGCTTGGGTTCAACTGCTGGACTTCCTTTGGAAATGTCCTTGAAGTGACCTTTAAATGCCCTCAGAGACAAGCCAACTCCAGATTTAAAATCAGTGGCTCAAAAACCCATACTGTACTGTACACCAGAAGAGATCACGTGTTCAGTTGGCCCAACTATTGGAATCTTAGTTTTTTCTTATCAAACACAAATAATAAAAATGTAGCAGGGTGTTATAGGTTTAAAATATTAACAATCAATATTTTGATAATATATAGTAGAAACCACCAACTTTATCACTACCTAATCAAATTTGCAGCATAAAAATAACACACATGTTGCAATTACAGCATATCAACCTATTTTCATTTCAATGCAAAATAAGTCTATAATGCACAGGTGGCTGTGAAAAATAAAAGCCATGACAATTGTTTTTATTAATCACAGCTGTTAGAATACGTTTAAAATAGTTTTGGGTAGTTAACGTTTTCAAAATGGGTAGAGGAAAGATTATTAGTGAGAAAATTCGGTTACTGATAATTAAATTTTGAATTCTGGGAAATCAAACTCAGAAATTGCAACTATGTTAGACTTATCGCGGTACAGTGTGAGAAATATTGTTAGAAGATATAACGTAACTGGTTCAGTTAATATTAAGCCACGATATGTGAAAAAAGTAATATCACAGATGCCGACCGAAGAGCATTAAGAAGAATACTCGTGAAAAACAGGCGTGACAATTATTTACAATTAAGTGCTCTGTGGAGTGACGCTATTGGAAGGAGAATTTCGAGGTCCACAACTCATAGAGAGGCCCAGGGATTTAGCACTTGCAAGGCAAGTTTTCTTATAAAAAAAGTGAACAAAAAACCCTAAAGTTGTTTATAGGCCAAAGAAAAGCCACTATTAACTCCACTGCAAAAGAAAAATCGGCTTAGATGGGCTAAAGAACATAGACAATGGACACCTCAACAATGGTGTGCAATACAATGGAGTGATGAGGCCCGATTCGAAGTTTGTGTTGGTGACAGTCGCAGTAGAATTATTGACATAAACAATGGAGCATTCCATGTTGACAGTCTGAAGAGAAAAGTGAAATTTCCAGCATCCATTATGGTCTGAGGCAGTATGTCATCAAAAGGAGTAGGAAAACTGCATTTTATTGATGAAAATGTGGGTACAAACAAATATTTGGCAATTTTAGAAGAATCGCTTTTACCAGTGATGGAAGAATGTTTGACATCCGGCCAAGATTTTGTGTTTCAGCAAGATGGTGCAGCGTGCCATACCTCAAAAAAGGCTATATAATGGATGGAGAAAATAATGTACCACTCTTGAAATGGGTTTCTAGCAGTCCAGATCTGTCACCTATTGAAACTTTGTGGCACGAGATGAAAAACGTTCTACGACAACATCCTGCTCGTACAATCACCGAACTGAGACAAAAGCTTCAAGAAATATGGGATTGTATAACGCCAAATTTTGCCAAAACTCGGTTAACACTATGCCCCAAAGAATTTCAGCCGTAATAAAAAATAAAGGTGATGTTACCCAATGGTAATCTTTCAATTGTTGCTTTGTTAACTTCGCGCATTTATTCGCACATTGTTCAGATGTTATAGGTCTAAGTGATTTCAAATATGTATTTTTTACGACTAGAGTGTATCTAAAATGTTTTTGAGAAAATAAATTGTTTTAGAAGTAAATAGTTTCGTCATGTTTAGTTTATAAAGGCATATTTTGGTACAAATCTTGAAGTGGGCCAACTGAAGTGGGAAGGGGCACGTACACGCAGAGGCTATGAAATCTGATTAAAAGATCCAGGCTGGACCCAGTGCTTTGGACAGTGTACATGTGGGGTCACAACAGATACACACGGAGTTTAGTGGCGCTGAGGCGTATATGCTAACCCCGTACTGTAATCTGTAATCCCATACCAGGTCTTGATGCAAAATACAAAATTTGCATAAATTTCCACTAATGGAGGAAGTCTAATTTGATACCAACATACTCAATAGCTGATTTCCAGTCTTGTGGAGCAATGTGCAAAGCCTAAGTCCAAGGTTACCCTCTCCACATGCGCCCGACAAAAACACTAAATTTCGTTGCAGAAAAAATCTAAATTCATCGACAATTCGCACAACTATTGCCAGCGGAAAAGAGCCATTGCAGTATATCTCTCGGCCCATAACCGTCCATCTTTCGGCGAAGTGCCCCAAAATTTGATTAAAGCCTTGCAAAGAGGCAGGCCACCGGAACGGAATCGGCGTTGGCATGAAGATAACCAATAAACGGTTTGTCAATAAATCCTCAGGCTGCGTACAGAATGGCGGACGTTACCAGATGATATATGCGCCATCTACTCTTTATAAATGTCCTTATAAATGAACTGCAATTCTATCAAAATGTTAGGCAGAGCGTTTTAGAAAGATGTAGGTGCATCCAAGTTACCTGGTAGGCCCAAAACTTACCTATTGTAATTGTCTTTTTAAGAACGGATTCGGAATATTCATAGACACTCTGTCAGTTGGATATAAAGCATCAAATACTCAGAGGTGCCGGACTCTTTTCTGCCAAAGTGTCTGCGGGTTAAGCCCATTCCCCCTCTCTGCTTCTTCTAGCAATCATCGGAACCGCTTTTGCATTACTTCAAAGAGTTGGGTATTTGTTGCTAAATTGTTGTTAGGTGTTAGTGGTTCTGATGTGGTCTCACTCAGTTCTGGAGCTAATACTATTGATAAGGAGGGATAAAAAGGCTTAGGTAGAAACCTTAGCTAATCAAAATGATCGAAAAGGATGTCAAGCGCTTTAGACGACTAGATATACTAAGTGACATATAAATCCGAAAACCCAGTTTAAATGGTTTTATTTTAATTTAATTTTGTATAAGTACTTAATGAAGCATAATAAGTAAATGATAAAAATTTCAAAATGATTGCACTGCTTTAAAGCCCTTTGACCTTTAATAACAACCAACAAAAAACTGTGGATTCCTCCTTTCACCACGCCGCCTTCTAACCCTGGCACGACCATCGTGCATGCCTAAACAAAATCGAGACTCGTCACTAAAGACAATACTGTTCCATTCCTGATCCCAGAGTGACCGTTGTCTGCACCACTCAAGGCGATTACGTCGGTGTAAGGGTTAGAAGGCGACGTGGTGAAAGGAGGAAACCACAGTTTTTTATTGAAAGACATGTTCATCACACTGTTGGAGTTATGTTTGGGGTGCTATAGCTTATGGTTCCAGGTCACCTTTAATCTTCATCAGAGGTAACATGAACGCGCAGCGTTATATCCACGAAGTTCTAGAACCCATCTTTTACCCTATCTTGACACCCTGGCAGATCTAACTTTCCAACAAGATAATGCCCGACCACATGTTGCATGAGTCACAATAGACTTCTTTCAACATAATGATGTCACATTGTTACCATGGCCACCAAGATCTCCCGCCTTATCCCCAATTGAGCACGTGTGGGATATGATGGGTAGGAGATTGCTCAATTTGCAACGTCCTCCTCAGACTCTAGAAGCACTTCGAGAGGAGTTGGTGGTTGCCTGGAATGAGATACCACTGGAGGACATTGACCACCTGATCAGAAGCATGCCTAGGCACGTTGGAGAATGCGTAGCACATCAGGGTGCATCCACACATTATTAAAGGTCAAAGGGCTTTAAAGCAGTGCAATCATTTTGAAATTTTTATCATTTACTTATTATGCTTCATTAAGTACTTATACAAAATTTTATTAAAATAAAACCATTTAAACTGGATGTTCGGATTTATATGTCACTTAGTATATAAATTTCTGTAATAAACCAAATCTATCAGCTGTTTTGAATGATCCGATCAAAGTTAATGATTATTTCAAGTTACCGAATATTGGTCCAAAAACAAGATATATCAAGAACTTACTTTTTCGTTGAGCAATGTCGTTGTCCATTGACGTATTACAGGCAATAAAGTCACGAAATTCGGATGCAATGGGAATTGACGGTCGGTCTTTGTTAACAAGCTCTAATTGTACCAACCCCAACAAGCTCAAGCCCGCTGACTTCAACGACCTAAGACGTCTCAGTTTACTACCAATTTTGTCTAAAATACTGGAGACACTTGTAACATTGCAACTAACCACTTATCTTGAAAAATACTTCCTGATACCCAATGCCTTAGACAAAATTATAGTACAACCTCCGGCGCCTTAGATAAGAAAATCTCTGTTGGACAATATTGACAATGGGAAATATCCTTGGTGGTGCATAAGTGGAAATACCTGTTATAGCTTCCAGGTGGATTAATACGAATTTCATGAGTCCATTCATTGCTGCCTCTGCCCATCTGATTTGCCACTCTCTCAGAGTTCTTAGTCTCTCCCGATTTTTGACAGTCCGTGTATAGTTACTCTGTGATCGGTATATCAGCGCTTCCTCTTGGACAGTAGATGGGATAGTTGCCGGCACATTTGGAGACTGTACGTAAAGCACAAATAACTCTTAACGTAGCCTTTCGTTGAACAGATAACAGCTTCTTACGATACGGTGAAGAACTGGATTGCTTCACCCCATACCTTTGTACCATGAAGAAGGATCGGATTACGATCATCAAGACACGCCTTTTAATCGCGTTAGGGCCTGTAACATATGGCATGGTTCTGGAAAGCAACGAGACTGCTTTTGAGGTTTCTTAGCAGTATAAGTGAGATTTTGGCATCGGTATATACGCCCAGGTATTTGACGCTGCTTGTAGCCACCACCTGTAGTCCATCCAGGTCGACTGTGATAGGGTGGGTTATTGTCTGTCTGACGAGTACTTCTATCTCAGTTTTGTTCACAAAAATTTCTCAGACATTATCGAGCATGTAATGTTGAGCTCGATTGGACATAGCTTTTACCTGCCACCTTTGACGCTTTTTGCTGACCTCGTACCATCACTGTATTACTCCACATGCTTATCCCCTGGCAACTGTTATAAATAAATCAGCTCAAGCGATGCGATGTAAATATTTGATCTTGAACCTTCGAGACGCTGTGGCTCGACGCCGTAACGCACCTGCCCACCCAACCTTACTTAGATCATACCAACCTACTATCCATAAATATTTTATCAATTATCTGCAGTTCCATCAAAACACGATAGGTGGTAAGGAATCTCTATTGTGTTCCTTACAGCTTAACGATATTATCCCAACAAAAGTGGAACGGTGCGGAAAGCCAACGAATATCTGGCAGTTATGTAGTTTTGTCAGAGACGGTGGAAGTCGTTCAATTAGAGACGTAACTAGAAAGATAAACCAGACGACACAACTTTGTGGCTCTATCCCACAATGTCAGCTTTGATATACCCCAATGTACGCCACAGTTGTTTAAAATACATGCGTACTTTTTTTTGATGTAGTTATAGCTACACTTATTTGTCTCTTGGTGTCTCTTAGAATTCTACTTTGTTTAAATGGAAAAACATAAACACAACTTCACTACATGTCGAAAAATTCTTAATAGAAAATCAAATCAACTTTGATCGTTGCTAAGTAATATTATTCCGTTTTTATTTTTGACTTCCCATTACAGTTTGTTGACAATTTCATTCTGTTAATGGATAGATTTTGTGATCCTCTAGCTCAGGAGTTCCCAACCAGGGGGGCGCGCCTCCCGAGGGGAGCATAGAGAGATGCCAAGGGGGGCTGAAAGCGTTTTCATTTTAGAAAGAAAAAACAAAAAAAGAGTAAAGAAACAACATTAACAAATAACATTACAACATAATGCTTAATTTACACGCATAAAATTAGAAATCAAATATCATGTTCACTTACTCTGTCAACTGCTGCTTCAAAACCCTGCGTCGTCAATCTCAGCTTATAGAAGTTTCGACAATTCACATAGAAAACAATCGTGTACCTACCAGACGCAGATGAGCGTCTGTGACATTCATTCCCACAAACTTGCGAAACATTTTACGTTTCGATATACATGTTTTGTTGATAAATCTGTTTGAGTGTGTCAAATTATTATGTCTCACTGTTAAAAGGTAAGTTTGCGTATCTATAAACTTCAGTCACCGTTTTATTTGATTTACTAAACTGTTGATTGAGTGGAGACGCATTCATAGATCGGCCATTGGGACTTTTTTACCACATCACAATCAAACCAACGTGGCGAAATAATATTGAAACAACGATCTTTAAGTACCTAATATTGATTCAAAATGTCTTTAAAATTACAGTTATAACGTCAACCTGCCTACAAAAATATAAATCTCCCGGTGGCCAACATACTCTTGAATACATTACGTTATTAAGATAAAATAATGGGCATATAATTAGTAATTACATGTAGGTATTGGTTACTTATTTGTTTTAGTGTTATAGGTGCAAAATAGCAGCGAAAAAAGAAAGCTTTCTGAAGATTACGTTAAGTTTGCATACTCTCATAGAAAAAGATGAGTTACAATTGCCTCAGTGTGTGATAAGTATGAAAGTTTTAAGTAATGAGAACATGAGGCCCAATCGCCTTAAAAGGCATTTGAAGCAACAACATGCTACTCTGGTTTTGAAGACGAAAGAGTTTTTCTTTTAAAGCAGAATCACTCAAGCGGATGAGACTGGATAAATTGGGAAGTTATCACATAGGTGTATCGCAGCCTCTCAAAACTATATTTGAAGTAGCTTTTATGATAGAAAAGAAACCTCATACTATCGGTAAAGAATTAATACAACCATGTGTTCTAAAAGCTACGCAGATAATTTTAGGAGAAGATGCAGAGCAACGAATGAAGTCTATTTCTCTTTCTAATAACACAGACCAGCTTAGAATCGATGAAATTGTAGCAGACATAAAGTCACAAAGTAAAACTATCAACATTCTTTGCAATTAGTTGCGATGAATCCACCGACATCGTTTATTATGCACAGTTAATATACTAAGTGACATATAACACACCCAGTTTAAATGGTTTTATTTTAATAAAATTTTGTATAAGTACTTAATGAAGCATAATAAGTAAATGATAAAAATTTCAAAATGATTGCACTGCTTTAAAGCCCTTTGACCTTTAATAATGTGTGGATGTACCCTGATGTGCTACGCATTCTCCAACGCGCCTAGGCATGCTTCTGATCAGGTGGTCAATGTCCTCCTGTGGTATCTCATTCCAGGCAACCACCAACTCCTCTCGAAGTGCTTCTAGAGTCTAAGGAGGACGTTTGCAAATTGAGCAATCTCCTACCCATCATATCCCACACGTGCTCAATTGGGGATAAGTCGGGAGATCTTGGTGGCCATGGTAACAATGTGACATCATTATGTTGAAAGAAGTCTATTGTGACTCTTGCATCATGTGGTCGGGCATTATCTTGTTGAAAGTTGGATCTGCTAAGGTGTCAAGATACGGTAAAAGATGGGGTTCTAGAACTTCGTGGATATAACGCTGCGCGTTCATGTTACCTCTGATGAAGATTAAAGGTGACCTGGAACCATAAGCCATCGTGCATGCCTAAACAAAATCGAGACTCGTCACTAAAGACAATACTGTTCCATTCCTGATCCTAGAGTGACCGTTGTCTGCACCACTCAAGGCGATTACGTCGGTGTTCTCGAGTTAAAGGGAGGACCCAGTGTGGCCGGTATGAAAACAAGCCAAAACTTCTCATTCGTCGGTACACACTTCGCATGCCAATAGGTCTTCCGTGTTCTGCAAACCATTCATTTGCAATGGACCTGGTAGTGGAGAAGCGGTCCCTTAAGGCCAATAATCTTAGGCGGCGATCTTCAAGGTCTGTTGTTCTACGGCGGCGTCCAGTGCCGCTTGCTCTTTGCGTACGGCATTCGCGAAGCCATGCCTGACAACACCTAACCACAGTGTCTACACTTCTTTGCTCTCTAACTGCAATTGCCCGAAAAGAAATCGTACAGGTCTCCGTACTCTAGGCATCGTAACCGATCGTAAAGGATGTCAAGAACCAAAATCCGCCAACGTTGATTCTTTACTGCGGCTGAAATATTCATTTTTAGAGCGTTAGTGAATTAACAAAAAGCAGTATAAAAACCGGAATGTCCAACTGATAAGGCTGAAAATTTTTTCACTTGTTATTTACAGTAAGATAAATACATTCACCAACTTTTATTAAAATAAAACCATTTAAACTGGGTGTTCGGATTTATATGTCACTTAGTATAGTGTATGTTCGTTACATCGGCGGAGCTATAATCCAAGAAGAGCTTTTGTACTCTCAATATTTGACAGCAGGTACTACATCAGAAGATATATTTAATTCAATATCAAGCTTTGTTGAAAAAATGATTTGGATACGAAGAAACTCATTGGACTTTGCACACATGGCGCACCTGAAATAAATAGGTGTACGATCGGGCTTAGCTAAAAAGCTCAAGGAAAAAATCCCGCAATGTTCAGCACACATTGTCTTATTCATCGGCAAGCTTTGGCTTCCAAAATATTGCCGCAGAAATTACGCCAGACTTTGGACTCGGCTATAAGGATTGTAAACTACATTAAGAGCAGCGCTTTGAACAGTCGGTTATTTACTTTACTTTGCGAGGACCTCGATTCTGATCACAAAGTTCTTCTGCTCCATACAGAAGTACGCTGGCTGTCCAAAGGCAACATGCTGGCTAGCCTTTATGAATTGAAAGAAGAGTAATTCTTTTTCTTGACAATGTTCAAAGATGACACAGCGATGGAGGTTGGCTCATTTAACTGACATATTTGACTCCTCGAATGAGCTAAACTTGAAACTTCATGACTGAACATAATTTTATAGTCCGAGGAGCCTCAAAAAAGGTTGTGAAAGCCTGCTCTAGCTTGAACTTTATAAGATAAATGTTTATATCAACTTTTTTACCTAGGTTTGATCCAGCTATGCGGCCTTGTTGGCCAGTCACTAAGAAACCTGGGAATACTAAATCCAATTTCATTTTTGTTGCGGAGTATGGTTCGTTACAACTATAGGTACATTCAATCGAAAGCAGAAGTACAGCAAAACTCGCAAAGCCCGATGGGAAATATCTAGAGTCCTTAGACTCAAAACATAACATCAATTTGGAGCAACCGCGCAGAATTTCTTGGAAAAGCTTGTTTTTCTTGGCCTACTATGCGGACACTGCGAATGGATTTCCTATCTAGAAATAACACGTCCCCCATTTCGAAGAATTGCGGCACTGTGTATAAATTCTTATGACATAAATATTTCTATGAGTGTCGGATGGGCGGTTGTGGGAATAATTTTACTGACTGCGGGCCAGCAATCGTAATAGAAAATGATGAAGTCGCATGGTTGAAAATAATCTTTTGCATTATTCAAAAACGATTTCTGTGATAGAGATGCTATATGCTTACGTCAGGTTGGTTTGTGAGGCACTATTTTTGTGATTAACAACAAACAACCATGGTAGACGAAGCCTCAATAAATTCTCTAATTCATTATTTGTGATGTTGTCCTTATAAAAAAATGCAGATGCATTCACGAAAATATGGAAAGTAACTTCTATTGCCCACATGAAGTTGTTAATAACCCTTCATTCACTTTCTAAATATATTCCAATAAAAGACCCCTCACAAATTATAACATGAAAAATGGGTTGTCTGTCAATATTTTAAA